>LTAE01002650.1:0-14221 GCA_001647135.1 Pontederia paniculata | reverse complement strand
CTTCATCATAAGGCGTCCACTTCTCCTTGGAGCGCCCGTTCTTCAATCTCTGTACTATTGACATAGAACCTTTGGTCGCCCACTATTCTTCACTGGACGACCTTTCCTGTTCAACCTTATTTTCGATCGTCCACACAACAACTTTGGTCGACCGCTCAGTACTTGGCTTCATTCCTTCGATCTTTGTTCTTCACATAGGTCGACCACTTCACATTCTTTGGACGACCGACGCACACTTAGGATTTTTCCTTTATGTCTTCTTTGTACATAGGTCATCCATTCTTCAACCTTGGTCGACCTATTACTTACTGAACATAAAAAATCTTGTCTTTCAAAGATCAATTCAACAGATGATTAGTACAAACTAAGTTTCCTTATAAATTTGTGATCATCAAAATAATCTCGGGATCTTACATTCAACAACTGAGTGCCTTCAAAATATGTCACAACCAATCCTTGTGAATTTTGGATAGATCACAAACTAGTCTTCAATTATTTGCGCCCTTGAAAATGTGCAACCTATGTTCTTAATAATTCCCATATAAAAAATTAGGGCCAAGAGAAAAGATGTGTATCTTCATTAAGGGATATATTTTCATAGGTAATAGAGAAGATGAAACTATTAAAGAGATTGAGAGTGGAGATGCGATATTAATTGAAAATAACTTTTCAAAATTAGGCGAGAAGATAAGAACCTCACTCAAATGAAGATGAAGACTTTGAGTTGGCGAATATAGTCGATCAATCTATTGAGGAGTCTATCCCCTCAGCCCCACATTTTGATCTGGTGGAAGAGATGCGTCATCAACCATGAACTATAGTGTTCAATTTGAAGGACTAGTAGAAAATGAATTTCACACTAACATTTTGTATCAAAGAGTTGCGAAAATCGAGGCTACATGAAGCCCATATAGTAGGTCCAAAGGAAAAACTTGAGCCTAAATCCTATATAGATGTTCTCTTGCTAAAGAAAATGGATTATGACAATAGAAGTAAAACTAAAATTCTTGAAGAAAAATCAAGTCTTCAAGTTGGTTGATATTCTGCTTGGCCGCAAAATAGTTGGGAACAAATTAGTTTTCAAAATTAAGTAGGCAATGTAAGTTCGATTGAAATACACAAAGCTCATCTAATGATGAAAGACTTCACTCAACAAGAGAGTGTTGGTTATGAAGAAGCATTTGCATTAATTGTAAGGTTTGCATCAATTTGTATAATAGATTGCTTTTATCAACGGAGAATAGATGAAGAAATTTATGTGGAGCAACTAGAAAATTTCATTGTAAAAGACAAAGAACACAAAATTTGCAAGTTGTATCGGTTCATCTATGGGTTCAAAGTATCATCTACACATTGATACATCGAATTTCCTCAATCGATCATTTCGTACAATTTTAATGTGATTGATGAAGATCATTGTGTGTATGTCTATAAATTTGTGGATAAGTTCGTCATAATACTCTATATGTTGACGACATTCTGATAGTTGATAGTTATAAGGATTTTTTCATCACCATAAATGATGATTGCCTTCCATTTTTTTTTAAAATGAAATGGGTGAAACTACTTACATAAATAAAATCATAGAACAATTTCATATGAATAATTGCAAACTTCTTATTATTCTTGATGAAAGGTGATGTATTTAACATGTATCTGAAAATTAAGGGGTTGTTTGGTATGAGAATTTGATGTTCTTGTATTAGGAATAATATGTATAAGAACAATCTTATTCTCGTACAATTTCAGTTTTGAAAATTAGGGGTGTTTGGATGTAGTAAATTCTTGTTCTTATGGTGTTGTTATTTTCTGGCATAAGTTGTTTGTTTTATATTTATTGTGACACATCAATAATAAATTATTATAACTTGAAGGTCAAATCAATCGTCTTCTTATGTTTCTTACCAAATTTAGGACGCATTTCAAATAGTGTTACTATATGAGGATACATATTATTTGTGCCACAATTTTTTGAAATAAATGTTTAAAATGTTGTTATCACTTGAAATATAAATGTGTTGCTTCTCTATTATATCAAAATTTATGATATTAATTAACTTTGCTATATTATTGAATTTGGAGATGCAATATCAAAGTGTAGTTATGATCTAAACTAATATAAAGATGTTAAAATTATTGTGTTTTATTTTTTTAATTTAGGACGTGAATTGTAGTGCCGTTCTTAATACTTTATAATAATTGGGGGGCTATAAGCAAGTGTCTCAAAATTAGACGCTTCGTATAAAAGGACAACACTATGTATTTCATTCTTAAGGATGCGTCCCTAGAATTGTATCCTCTTTAATATTGGCTTAGTATCTTCTGTAACCCTTCTTGAACATTTAATAAGCTTGAATGGCTGACACGGTTGCCTTTCTCTCGTCCTATGGGGTGCCTCTAATTGTGACTTGCAAACTGCCATGAGAGAATATGACTATCTTTTTTCTTTTTGCATAGTAATAATGTATCGTATGACAACTAACCTATGCCTAAGATGACATATCAAGCCAGTTGAATAGTCCTTGCTTTCTACTATCACTAGTACATTAGGCGTATACCTGGTCGCATGAAGAGTTCCCATTGATGTTGTGATATCCATTTTACAACGTATGTCTTGTAACGACATATTCAATGTAATGGCACAATTGTGGGACATGAATAAGTGTGTGACACTTGAATCAAATAATACAGTGGTGGAAAGTCCAGCTATAGAGAGAGTATTTCTAGTGACATCATTGTCATTTTGAACTGCATGTGCTTCCATGTTTTAGGACATGTCTCGTATTGGTGGGTTGTCACCTCTTGTGCCATGCTTATTTTGTCCTTCTTTCCTCTAATCAAGGCAATATTTGATAGTGTCCATACTTCCCGCCGTGGATGCAACCTCATAACTTCGTTAGACATTCTCTAAGGTGATTCAAGTTGTAGTAGATACAAGCATCTTGTGGCGGTTGAGGGTGCCATTATGGTGGCGGTGCTTCACAGGGAACAAAGGTCTTTTCATGGTTGTCTCAATGGTTACTGCGCCTATTTGGGCGTTGGCATCATGGATTTTACCTTGGCAGATTTTGCCTGATTGGTTGCACTAGGGCCTTTCTTTTGAGTCATTTTGGCGTTCAACAGCATCCCTTTTCAAGCATTTAGCTAGCTCGAATGCATCATCGAAGGTCTTACAATTACCCTCAATAGGTTTTGTCCTGATCTTTGGATCTAAGCCTTAGACCAAATGATCAGCTCTTCCTTTTCATCTTTCTTCATTGTGTTGTACTTCTCCAATCGGATGAACATGTTCATGTATTGCATCACAATCATGCTGTCCTATTGTAGTTGTGGAAATTCATGTTGCTTGAGTCTGCACTGATAAGCGGGAAAATAGCGACTCGTAAAGGTCAATGCTCACAGTTCTATGCATTGTGTTATCTTGCAAATGTCAATGCTCCGTTTTCTTTCCATTAAATTCTCTAGTTCAATGCATTACTTTTTTTATAAAATTCTCTGATTAATATTGTGGTTTGATACAATACTTGATTATAATGTCTCATTAGTATTCTTATCCTTGCCTTAACCTATTAGTGACTTTGCAATGACTTTGAAATAGTGCTCATGAGCTTTTAAAAGGTTCACCAATACAATAGTCACTAACGGTGCACAAACCACGAGATGCCCACAAGGGGGAGGATGCTCGAGAATAATCTTTGTTTCATGTCGGGGAGAAACACATACCACATGAACTAGACAACTTCGTTGCGGCTATGCTACTAGTCCCTAATAATGCGATGATATATCTTTGGCTCCCAAATTATGCAATACAATGTGAATTCATCTTTTTTTTACTTATATTTTTATCAATTATATTTGACTAATATTAGTCATTATTATCACATAGGGGTCTAGGGTTTTCAATGCAATAAAAAAACACATTATAACAAATTAGCCTAACAAACATAGATCGTGTTCAATGGCGTGACTAACATCAGCATATGTTGTTGAGTTCTGGTCATCAACGTGGGCCATGTTAGAGTTTGACATATACCATGTACCCCTATCATCATATGGTACAATCATCAAGTTCTAGGTCACGCAGACCATGTGAGAATCCTCCACGGACCGTGTGCCACCAGTGCATTCTGATAAATATTATTTTAAATAGATACAAACTCATTCATGGATCACGTCAAGGGTTAACCCTTTGACGGAGGTCATGTCCTATCTTACTCCAATTAAAGGAGAATAAGGTGGAATAATCTAGGGCACAACTTCTCCGCATTTAGGGTGATGCAGACATCTAAATCGTGTTTCACGATCGTTAAAAGGACTAGACTTTTGCCTTACAGACGCAGGCCACGTCCGATGAGGATGTGGTCTGTGTCATGTACTATACGAGCCGTGTTTCATGGTTGATGTGGATTTTTAGGGTTTGAGCCTTACGGACGTGGACCTATTCGAGGGGGACAATGACCTTGTCCAATCGCTCAGGTCGTGACATCTTTACTTTCAATGATTTGATTTAAGTTGTTCGTACAAAATTATGCATGTAATCATATATGAAATAAAACAAGGTTTCCAGGTCTAACAGAAGTCCAAAACTTATGCAACAACTTGAGAATAATTCTAATTTAGATATCAAAACCAACATGCATTAATCTACCGAGAAATTATATCTAAAAGGTATTTGCCTAAAAGCATACTATTCTTGACAGGTTGCTTGATCTTCTCATTCCAAAAATCTTTCTTCTTCGTTCCCTCGTAGTCCATGTTGTCGTTGATCTTCTTCGTCTTCTCCTAGTATGATTTTGATACGAGAATCCCTAGGAGAGAGAGAGAGAACTTGGATCATAAGAGAAAAATCAAGTTCTTTACTAAGGGAGAGAAGAAGAAGAAAAAAAAATTACGACAACTAGGACGAGAGAAAAGTAATGGTCTATGTAAATTTCTCTCATGCCTTAGGGATCAATTTATAGGAGATTTTAGGGCTTCAATCAATCTTAAAATGGATAAAACTCTAAATATTAAACAAATCGTGTTCCCAAACCCGTGGCCTTAACAAGGTTCCTCTCCTGGGTGAACACAACTCACGTTGTGCCTTTTGCACGAACTCGGTATTACAGTTGCTATGCGTTCTCTTTTTGTCTTTTTTTTGGATTAAATACATATACGCTAATAATTATATTAATTGCAAGAAATATATCAGTTGTATGAATAATAAGGTAGCAAGTTTTCTTCAAGTTTTGACGTATAATATGATTGATTAATTAATTAATTCATGCATAAATATGGAAAAAGCTTCTTTCAAGAAACAAGAAGAATTTTACAGTGTGTTTGGCTCATACTTTATAATATTAATAGAAATATTTGAATGTCTAGGAATCTATTTCATATTAATCATATTCCTTAGAAAGGAGGACTATGACGTTTGATTTAGTCCGTTTGATGGAGTTAAAGAAAAAATATATTTACTTTAAACATAAACATTAAGTCATTACAAGTATTGAAGGGAATGAGATTTCTATAAATCATAGGAATCTCGTTCTAACGAGAATATTATATTACTAAGTACATTTCTACGTAATCAAACAAAGGAATCCAAAATTCTCATAAGAAATTCTTATTGGATGTGACGTATCAGAGCTGCCAATGGATTCGGGGACTTCTAATTGACGTATTTAATTAGTCCTTGTAGCATTAAGCTAATAAACATTCTCCTTACAAAATTATAGTTTTGAGAATTGGGAATGAATTTTGAGAAGTTCTAAATTTTATTAAATATATAATTGTTACAATTATGCATAAATAATTTGACCGCTTTCAGGCAATTAAACAATTAGTAATTGAACTGACTATTTATTTATTTAAATATAATTACGATTATTTTTATTATATTTAATATTTTTATGTTATTAATTATGCTAGTTTTATTATTGCGCCTTCTAGCTACTAATAATAATTTCCAGTCATCGTAGTTGCGTAAGAAAAATAATAACGGTGCCACTTTAATTTGTTTAAGTTTTGTTTTTTATGTATAATATGATTGATTAATTAGTTAAAGTAATTAATGCACAAAGGGAGATATGATCGAGTTCTCAACCCTCAAAGAAAAAAAAGGAAAAAGAAAAAAAGAAAAAAAGAAAAAAAGAAAAAAAGAAAAAAAAAAGAATTGTAATACATATCTGTGAATCCATAATGTGACGTATCTGAACCGTCCGATCGAATTTGGAAGACTTCTAACGTTACTAATCCTTGTAGCATTAAGATAATAAACCTTGTCCGTACAAAATTCGGAGTACGTGATCGCTATAAATAAATAAATAAACAAATGCATAGATCATCCTTCATTCGCTACCGTTTCGACTGCATCCACCAAGAATTATTTGCCGACTGCTCGCTCGTTGATTCTTCTCGCTCCATGCTTTTCTTGCTCCCTGATAAAGATAATTAATTTCCATGGCATCTCAAGAACCGGCGGAAGCACCAGCTGCGGCGAACGCAGAGCAGCCACCGGCGGCGCCTAAAGAGACACAGCAGATCACGTCTTCTTCTTCTGATCAGGTGCACCTGCTGCAGGGAGATGGGAGCAAGGATTCCACAGCACGCTCTCAAGTCTTTCGGTTGGTGTTCTGCGGTAAGACGGTGTTCGAGCACAGAAGCAGTACTTCGTGCTACGCGAGCAGCCTGCCGTCGTCGTCAGGTGACAATGATCTACACCTTCCTCCACGTCCCGTCGTCCCTGACTGGGTGATGGATCTGGCGTCCAGATGCCGAGCAGAAGGCGACGGGCCGGTTGTCGAGGTAGCTACTGCCGCGGAACCCCAGTTCTTGATGACAAAGAAGGTCACCAAGACCGACCTGAAAAGCGACGACAACTGCCTTATCGTCCCCGCTGGCTTCGTCAACTCCAGCATCATACCTCTTCTCAGTGACGACGAGAAGATGGCAGCCAGCTTGGATGAGTACTCTAACAAGAAGCGGAAGATCAGGAAGGAGAAGAAGAGCGCTCCGACGTCGCCGCCGCGTGAACTGAAGGAGAGCGGCGGCGAAGAGCTGCAACGGCCCTCCAAGTTGAGGAAGACGATGGGCAACAAGGGCCGGAAGCACGGGGGCTTGGAGGTGACGGCATGGACGAAGAGCAGGTGGTTCTTCAACGAGCTACGACTCACCTGCTGGGACGAAGAGCAGACGGTGCTCAAAGGGGAGCACTTGAAGTATTTGTACGACCGGAGCTTCCTGCGTGAAGGCGACCAGATCGAGCTGTGGGCCTTCAGAGACGTGCGCCGCCAGTTGCACCTCGCGCTACACAAAGCCGCCTCCTCTTCCATTAGTTGAAGACTTGTGTCTGTCAACATGCCCGTTGGATCTCTGAGTTCTTTTTATTAGTAGCTGTTCGGCCATGTCTGTGCATGTGTTACGACCAAATCTGAGCAGCAGCAGCAAATTATTCAGTGTTAACTCATTTAGTTTCATGTATTTACAACTCAATTTGTTGGGTAATTAGATTAGGGTTGATATGTTATTCTATTCAACAATGATTAGTATTGATATGGTAATTTCTAATATAATTACCGAAATTTTTGTTTGACGCCATTGATAAATTCTAGCTATATATGCAGTGATTATTAAGAAATAATAATTTGTGTTTGAACCCCTCAGAACAAAAAGGATCAAGAGATTTCAGATATGACAACAGAAATTGATTGCGAAAAAAAAATCACCAAAAAATTGTTAGTTATTTGATAGCAGCATCATATTGTAATTAAAACTAAAGATAATCTCAGTACAGAAATACAGCTCCATAACATTCAAAGCACAAACTAAAACTGCATGAAAAGTTGGGTTAGAAATTTCTCAAGCAAGATGTTATTTTTTGTTTGATAGAAAAATACACATTTTTTTGAGATATCATCTTCAAGCAAGATTGCATAAGAAATCCATGTAACAACCTTTGGGCCGATGAATCCGAAATCAATTGGTCTTAGGTTACTAGGATTTAAGAGTTCCTCATATTTTACTCAATGAAGATTCAAGTTGACATCTAAGTTTTTTCTTCATAATGCACTAGGTGATCCATGCAGCGAGGTTTCTATTGATTACTCATAGGCCACACAACCTTAAAGAAACAAGTGTTAAGACATGACTAAAACTAAAGATAAACTCATAAAAAAGAAAATAACTTCATAAAGTTCAAAGCACAAACCAAAATTACCGCTATGACTTGTCTAAACTGGAACCAACTTTTGTGCCAAACTCATGTATTTGATAACTACATATATTAGGAAATTGTGTAACAGGAAAGATAAAGAACATTCCAATGAGTGAGCAATTCAATATAATATATTGTATATCTGGATAACATCTTGACCAAGTGAAAATTTACAACAAACAAAGAAATAAAGAATATGACCGACATAAAAGGTTATCAACTTAGAGATGTATGAAAGACATTGCTTAAAATCTTTGCAAGTAAAAGCTATAACACCTCGAACCTCAACTGGCCAATGCAGACTGTGTTTGAGAAAAACACGGGTTGTGATGCACCTACTATACGACCAATTAACTAAATGAGGAAAACAAATCAAGTTCCGGAGGAACATAGATCGTGTTCTGACTACGTAATAGAGTTCAATCGCAAATAAATTAGAGTTTTTGACTTGATTATGGTTGAAACTCCCTCCAAACCCTCGATCACCCGTATATAAACTCCAAGCCACGAATTATTTTCTTCCTAAGGCCATTATTTTCTCCCCCAGCTGTCACGAAGCCTGATCCTCTTCCTCCCTCTCTCTTTCTTTCTTTCTTTATTTATTTCTTTATTTCTTTATTTATTTCTCTTTCTCTCTCTCTCTCTCTCTCTCTCTCCTTAAGAACTTGACGTAAAGTTATTTGGCTTTTCCTCTTGGATTTTTCCTTCGGTCTGATCCCCGAGATTGCATTAGGAGAAGAGGAAGAGGAGCTACCACGGGGAAGAAACGAGGAGATCGAACACGAATGAGGAGGAAGAATTTAGATCACCTGGAAATAAAGGTATGTAAACATAGGATCAAACTTAGGGTATTGCATGTAGGTGCAATTAAACAAGAGAGATGTATAACAATGTTATTCCTAAGTTAAAATAATAATTCCTACACTATACTGTTAAAAATAATATGGCTCGACTACATTCGTGATGAACAAAGATGAAACAGTTGTCGGGGAGGATGGGAAGCTTGAATGCGGACCGTGTACCAACAATTACGGCCTGCACTCATCGTACAATTTGATCGTGTTGCTTGGACATGGATCAAGTTTCACTGGATGATGGGAAGGCCAGAGAACGTGGACTGCGTCCTGAGCGGACGCGGGCTATGTCCCTTGGACAACGAGAACAGCAAATATTGTGTTCCTGGAAGATGATGGTGGAAATAGATCGGGTACGACAAATGACTTAAAGCCAACCATACGCAGAATGTGCTCCTTGAACCACACTAGAGATGGAACACAGATTGTGTTGCACCTTGACACAATTATTTTTCCTTGAATTAAAGACTATGCTGATGAAAACTCTAATGCGAACCGTGTTGCAACCAACATGGACCTTGTTAATTGATAAATCAATATTGGACATGGGACATTTTGCCTCGAAAATGGACGTGTGTGCAAAACAGACCATGTTGCCTAGAGTCTTCCATGACTTGAATATCGTGTGATAAACCCTGACGCGGGTCGTATTGATATCTGACACGGGCCATGTTCTGCATGATGAATAATGTTGGAATAAGTGAGTGCGTATTGTAAAGATTGTTAAACCCTATTGATTATTGCTATTGCATATTGAGCTTCATCACTTAGGAAAGAATTAGTTCCCTTATTTTTTATCCTACAGGCGATAAGCACATATAGCTGATCGGTGATGTCACTAGTGATGCAGAAGTTTGTGACCCACTGGATTGCACATGATAGTTGTATAGTTTATGTCGACTTAGAGTTTATTGGATTTTCTTTGGTTGTGTCTTTTCATTAATGAACAATGTAATAGAATGTTTCTATTTTGGCTAGACCTACTAATAGAGTTTTATTTTAAAAGTTATTTGCTTTCTTATTATATGTCCAATGTGTTGTCTAGACTTTTGGTCAAATTAAAGTCAAAGAAGAAGGTCGTAGCATCTTCCGAAGGACACTCTACCATGTGGCGGGGTGATCTTTTGGGGGCATTACATTTAGGTATCAGAGCTTGATGAGAGACACTTTTTAGTTGTCTCTAAGAAAGTAGAGTCCATGTGCAAGCATCACAACTAGTCACAACACCATCAAGAAGTGCATAGTTTGTGTCCTAAGGAGGTTATCGGAGGGAAAAATCTAATGTTTGTACTTTTGTGTAAATGCAGATGGCTCCAAGGCATCTCGTTGACGTCGGGAGAAGACTCAGCAGGAGCGAGAGATAGTGCAACATGAAGATCGGAATAGTCAAGCACTAGGGAATCGATAAGTCCAAACAAGTCATGCGCCTAAGGACACGATTCAATATTTCCTGAACTTCCACCCCCTAAGTTCAACGATAGTGAAGACTTTGATGAACCCCATAGATGGGTTGATGCTATGGAAGAGACTTTCGTGTTGATGCACTCTGTATGCTGCACATCCCTGACAAAGGATGCAAAAGACTGACGAAAAACCACTAAGATTATTAACTTTTCTAATCAAGATATTGTCACTTGGAAGGAGTTTAAAGAGACATTACACACCTATTATTTTCTTGCCTATGAGTGTAGCTTAAAGAAGTGGAAAGTTTTGGAATTACGACAGGAAGATTTGAATGTGACATAGTACTGGAATATAAAAAAGTATTATACCCTAAAGAAGGATGAAAAAGAAAGGGAAGATTGCTTTGTCTAGGGATTGCACCCAAATCTATGGACAAAAACCATTGGGGGTAACTGCAAGACCCTTAATGACGCGTACAAGTTGATTAACCACTTAGAGAGGGATGACATGGATCACTAGAAGGAACTTAAGGGAAAAGGTCCAATAAGATTGGCAAAATATGAAAGACCCAAGTGGGATGATATGAGGCAGACCAAAGCTCCCACTATTAGAGACTATCATCGGGATGAACTCTTAAGGCCTATTTGGCTCGCAAGGGACAACAACCATAACAGGCAAACAAGAAAGTTTGCCCACATTGCCAAATTATCATATGGGAGAATGTCATCGCAAAATAGGAGCATGTCTTCATTGTGGAAAACATGATCACTTCATCAAGGATTGCTCAGAACCAAAGAAAGGTAATCAAGGTCCTCGAGGAGGAGGAAATGCTCGTAGAATAGTGTCAAGAAGAAATTATGGCATAAGGGTTGAACTAGAACCACATGTCTACTATGCCCCACGAGGTACTCCTCCCGAACCCACCATTTAATATTACAAAAAATTGACATAGATGGTATGATTCAATTTGAGAACGAAGTCAATTTTAAGGAGGTTATAATGACGCCCCAAACCTCAACTAGGCAATACATATCATGTTTGAGAAGAACATGGGCCATTTTGCACCTACTACACGACCAATTAAGTAAATGAGGAAAACAAATTGTGTTCTCGAGGAACACATACCATGTTCTAACCATGTAATAGAGTCCAACGACAAATAAATTAGGGTTTTAATTTGATTATGGTTGAAACTCTATGCAAACCTTAGATCACCCCTATATAAACCCCTAGACACAAATTATTTTCCTCCAAAGGACATTTAATTAATCCACTAGCTGTCACGAAGCTAGCTCCTCTCTCTCTCTCTCTCTCTCTCTCTCTCTCTCTCTCTCTCTGTGTGTGTGTGTGTGTGTGTGTGTGTGTGTGTGTGTGTGTGTGTGTGTGTGTGTGTGTGTGTGTGTGTGCTTTTCTCCCTTGAGAACTTGAGGTAAGGTTCTTTGCCTTTTGTCTGACCCCCGAGACTGCATTAGGAGAAGAGGAAGACGAACTACTGCAGTGAAGAANTGTGTGTGTGTGTGTGTGTGTGTGTGTGTGTGTGTGTGTGTGTGTGTGTGTGTGTGTGCTTTTCTCCCTTGAGAACTTGAGGTAAGGTTCTTTGCCTTTTGTCTGACCCCCGAGACTGCATTAGGAGAAGAGGAAGACGAACTACTGCAGTGAAGAAACAAGGATATCGAACACAAATGAGGAGAAAGAAGTTAGATCACCTGGAAAATAAGGTATGTAAATAGAGGATCAACCCTAGGGTATTGCATATAGGCATAATTAAAATAAGAGAGAGATGGATAACAATGTTATTCCTATGTTGAAATAATAATTCTCTATATTATTAAAAATAATATGAGTGGACTACTTTCTGGGTGGACGGAGATGAAGCAACCGGTTGGGAGGATCAGAGTTTGAACGCATAAAGTGTCCCAACAAACATGGTCCACGTTCATCATATGATGTCGACCGCGTCACTCGGATGCATGTTAGGTTTCACTAGACGATCGGAAGGCCACAAAACACGGACCGTGTCCTGAATGGACGCGGGTTGTGTCCCTCAGACAACCACCACACCAAATGCACCGTGCTCCTCGAAGACAATGGTGGGAAATGGATCGGGTATGATGGACGACTTGAAGCCAACCAAACACGGAATGCGCTATCATCGAACGCAGGTCATGCTCCTTGAGCACGGACTGTTTCGCAACTTGACATTATCGGTGTTCCTTGGATCGAAGATTGCGCCAATGAAACCCTAACACAGATAGTGTTGCATCCAACATGGATCATGTTAATTGATAAATCAATATTGGACGTGGGGCATATTGCCTCATAAATAGACGTGCATAGAAAATAGTCTGTGTTGATATTCGACGCGAACTATGTTGCCCTAGATCTTCCATGATTTGAATATTGTTTGATAAACCCTAATGTAGGTTGTATCGATATTCGACATGGGTCGTGTTCTGCGGCCTGTTGAATAATGTCAAAAAAAATATATGTATATTGCAATGATTGTTAAACCATAATGATTATGATTGTTGCATATTGAGCTTCATCGCTCATGGAAGAATTGTCTCCCTTTTTTAGTATCCTCCAGACGATAAGCACAATTGATAGGTGATGAAACTAGTGATGCAAATGTTCGTGACTTGCTAGCTTGCACATGATAGGAGTCTAGCTTATGTTGACTTAGAGTTTATTGGATATTTCTTGGTTATGTCTTTTCATTAATGAACAATGTAACCGAATGTTTTTATATTAGCTAGAACTTTTAGTAGAGTTTTATTTTAAAAATTATTGCTTTCGCATTACATGTTTGATATATTGACCAATCTTTTGATCAAATGTAAATTCAAAGAAAAAGGCCATAGCATCTTCCGAAGGGCATTCTACCACATGGAGAGATGATCTTTAGGGGCGTTACAGAATCCATTTCAAAGTCAATGATGAATCCATAATTAATTTTTTTTTAGTTCGGTTCCATTCTGTCATGCAAGCAGGTTTTGATTCGCATTCAGGGCAATACTTCTTCTTCCTTCTTTCCTTTCTTTCGAGTCTTTGAAGGTCTCCTATGTTGAAGTACTTGTACTTGCAATTTTTTGATTTGTGGTTCTTCCAACGTGCTTTGGAACAAGCTACTTTAAAAGACTCGATCTCAAATTCATTAGTAATTTTTTGCAGCAAATACATCAGTAAAAGCATAATTATGTTTTCATTTCATCATTAAGCAGACAAACAATATTTGTGTTTATCATTTTTGGACAAGTTGAATGCCTCTTGTGTTACAAGGTATGTCAGTATTAAGAATATTAATTTAATAATAATGTTTTTATTATCAATTTAATCTTTTAAGATTATTAGTAGCACATTTGATAACATGATATTAAATTCAAAGATGTCGAGTTCAAACCTTTCTAAAGCTCGTATTAAAAATTATTTTTTTTAATTATCCACATGTTGAACTTTGGATTATATCAAAATTATCAGTGACCTACACATGAGGGAGATTGTTAAATATATTTAATGATGATATTAATCCTGTCATCTTAAGTTTTTAGGATTGTTGGTGGAATATCTAATTTAAGTCATACAAAGGCCAATAGATCTTAAAATAAATATACATGTTTTATAAGGACACTAGAATATTTTTATCCAATTTGTTGTTAAATTCATTCATAGAATCGATTAAGAACATTAAGAGCATTGAAGAAACAACTTATCCCAGAAGAAAAATGCTATAATCAAAATGATCACAAAAATAATAGTGGAAATCATATTC
>LTAE01002649.1:0-42438 GCA_001647135.1 Pontederia paniculata | reverse complement strand
ATATATATATATATATATCTTAAGACAATATTTGAGCTTTAAAAAAGTCCTTACACAAAGTGTTAACATTTAGATTGTGTTAATATGAGTTGGTTCTCTGCTAATTTCACCTTCAGTGTGACATTTGATTATGTAGCATGAAGGACTGAAACAGACAGTACTATAAAAAAAAAGCAGACTTTATTTTCTCACTTGACAAGTGCATGCCTTTGTTTTAATCATCCTCATACAATCGGCCAAATCATGACACACCAAAAAGAAAAAAACGGCAAGATAAGAAACAGATTTCAAACGTAAATCAGAAGGCCTTTTAATTAACTCAAGCTTAAATCCGTGCTTACTTTCCTAGCAAGGAAAGCAATGCATCCTTGTAGTTTCCATTTGTGTTCTTATGTATCACGTCCTCAAGCTTAGTTCCATGCATTTTGTGATAAACAACCTTTATCTCTTCCATGTCTACATCAGCGCGAGAAACAATCACCCTGCTGAGAGCATCTTTGGCTTTCTTATCTGCTCCATCTTTAAAAGCTTTATCAATTACCTGGAAACCCAAATGCAATAAATTTAAATAGTCTTATAGCACCTGAAACACTTATTTTACAATGGTCAAAAGCATAACTTGTCAACTTACATTGCTGAAATAATTGGGAGGTGAATCCAAGCATTGAACTGTTTCCAGTAAACACAATTCAGTGCCCAAGTCCTGCAAAAAGAAAATCAAATGTATGCCCAAGATGGTGACAATAAGTAATAGAGTGGGTATGAAATTGCAAGGCTTCTGCATGTATGTTTTTACCTCCTCAGCTGTTTTTTTATACATTTCCTTGTAGTATTTGAAGGCTACCCTGAGATGCTGCTTGCTTCTGGTGGTCAGTATCCTGACAACATCCTCATTCTCCACAATTTTCTTCTGGCTTGCAGTCCTTATTGCAGTTCCAAGTATCTTTGCCTCAGATTTCGCCAGCTCTTCATTCACTCGAGGTCCTTCATACCTGTACGAGCTTACGAGTCCGACGAGTAGCTGTTCCATCCATGATTAACACAATTACATATACATGAAGACTCGCACATATTGCAAATGCACAATGTTCTCTTCAGATAATGCACATTTATCTGACAGTTATCAGCTATTCATCACTAAACGAGCAAGACATTACATTACGGAGAAAAGGAGCAACAAGATCGTAGTAGAATTTGTTTTGCACCAGAAAAGTTTCAGACAACTTGAAAGAAACATCACACCAGAAATTATGCTGACCATGCAGGGGAGATAGAGTGGTGATACTTACACTGGAGTAGTTTTCTTTTACACGGTAAGCAACATCCTCCTCAATGGAGTGATCGTATAGAGCTTGATACGCCTTCCTCGCGCCCAGCAGCTCCTCTGATGACCGAGTACAGGCAATTTCAACTATGACGGCGAAGGGATGAGCCTTATGGAGGACATGGTGAACCCAACGTGCATCTCTTTCCCATGGATGCATTGCCCACAGGACCATGATGTTCTGCAAAAAATCACCATGTAGTTTGAATCCAAAGATCACTGAAATCGGAATCAAAAGTCTTTCTGATAGAAATATCTTGAATGTTACAACTGTTTTAACTGTAATTCACCTTGTGTTCCAGAATTTGGTTAGCTTAATTGTGCTTCAGTAAAAACGAAAACGTAAACAAGCTAGTAACCAGAAAAAGGAATGAAATTCCTGAATCATGTTTAATAGGTGATGATGAGTCATAATTGTATATCCAATTGATTAAATATGCAAATGGTGTTCTCTTTCTCCTATATATTCTTTTTTCTGTCCAGGCCACATTACAAGTTCATAATATCCAAGAACCAGCATATATCAACCAAATTCCATTCTTCACCATTTCCAATCCTCCTGTTCTTAACATATACAGAGAATCCATTAAATGTTTAAACTTGATCTGGAAAAAAAGAGCCTTGTCTTATTGTTCACTAGTTAATTTTCCAAGTGAACCAGGTTCTATAACAAACATAAACATTACCTTAAAACGAGCGAATTCAGTCTTCAGGTATTTAATGTAATCATCTTGGCAGCGCTGGAAGCTGCCGTGGTCTTTGAAAAAGGCGGCGAAGCGCTTCCTGAGTTCGACTCGTTTCTCCGGCTCCTTGCGCCACTTAGCTGCTGCCGATATAAGGGAGCGCTCATCCACTCCTAATCCTCCAAGTCCTTTTCATTCATTCATGGCATTCATATTTATCAGTCGTTTATTTACTTGTCAGTTACCTTAATCTACAGAAACCAAATGATACAGTACATATATATAATGTATTGGCATGAGATAGAAATCTATGCACTACTGCACATCGAAAGCGCAATGGATAGATGAAATGTTTATACTTTAGGGAGAAGAATGCAGCAAAGAAAAAACCTGAGAAGGCTTTGATCAGCTCATCATGCTCCAGAGCACGGGATGGAGCAGCTGCCATTGTTATGACGCTTCTTTCAATTCCCTTAACTTTCTTAAGGTGGAAGAATTATCCTCGAAATGGTATACCAATCCTGAGATAAGAAATCTGACAATTTAAGGAAATTAAACAAGACTGTTCGTTAAGAAGAGGAGATACATTATGTAACAGAAGCTGGAAGGAGATTGGAAACGCAGATAGGTGAGTTTTTTTTTATCAATTTATATTCTTATGCATTATTAATTGTTAAATAGGTTTCGTTTCATGTGAGAGAAGCATCAATGCAGAAATAAAGTAATTGCATGCACAGCCTTGTGGAGAATTGGTCATGGATTTAACATGGCCATGGATGGATATAAAGCAGGAGAGCAACAATTCAAGATATTATAATAATAACTCAGTTTTTTTCTTCTATTTATATTTTTCCTTTGGGTGTAGGAACAAGTGCATTATCTTACAAATTACTATCAGATTTTATACACTGCTAATTTATGATGATGATATCTAACCTTTTTTCTTTAATTTTTTTTGTGTGTATGTGTGTGTGGTGGTGGAAGCCTTTAGACATAGCTGGTGTGTGGTCTCCGTAAACAAAAAAATGACTCATGGAAGGAATCAAATACTCTATTACAATTTATAATATTTTGAAAGAGACTCGATAGGGCATCTAATAAAACTATGTGCAACTTATCCCACCATGAGCATTCATTAATATCCACACTAGTATCATGTCATCCCTATATATCAATTATTTAAAGAATCCAATGTAAGAGAAACATTTACCGCGAGCTATGACACTCAGTATGTAAGGCGTAACAATCATATAGATATAAAAGATCTTAATAGAATGAAACATAGTATATAAAAAGGCAATATAACAAGGAATCCATTTAATGTTGAACAAAAATATTATCATTATACAATATGGTCGAATGTTAAGGAATAGATCCGAAGTCAATAAACATTATATTTATACAATGTAACCAAATTGTTCGGAATAATGTAAGGTCAATTATACCATCTTTACTTTTGATAAAGGCAATAGGGTTAAGGATGAAATTTAATTCCAATATAAATGAAAATCATAAATGTTCGCTATACAATGCATCCCTTCTATTTTAATTTCGAATATCTCATATGGTCAAAGACATTATAAGCAATACTTTGCTTTACAATACTTTGTCTTTTTTCAATACATTGCTATATTTTCAATGTGGTGCTCGATGTTCTGATTTCAAATGCTCTTAGTTTAATGTATTGTATCTTATCTTTCATTTATCTCATTGGTAGCTTTGGGGTGACTTGAGAAAGCATTCAAGACTTTTTAGGAGGTTTGCCAATATAATAAGTCAAAGATAATGCACAAACCATAGCAGGTGCCCACAATAAGGGAGAATGCACGTGAATCATCTTCGTTGTGCAGAAGAGAGCAATCAACACATTAGAAACTAAGCAATTTCATTCTAGCTACATTATTAGTCCCCAACAACACAATGATAACAATACTATGCAATGACTCCCAACAATTCAATACATGGTGACCTCAAATTTTTTATTAACTTATCTTGTTTAAACCCTTGTTTTTACATGATATTAATCCTTAACAAATCATAGAGCTTTAATAATCATACTCATTCAATGTTAGAACCATAATAATAGGAAAATAAGAAAATACTGCATTAAGAAGGCAACCTCTCTAACACGGGCCATTTGGGGGTCTAGAAGTGGGCCATGTTCATGCTCGTGAGTTGTAGTAGTGCAAAGTATAACTTATCCACACAACCCATGTAGATCAAACACGGACTCTCCTATAAAATAAACATATCAATAGACTTGAGTCATGCTTAAGTGAATTGGACCATGTTTGAACATCCGATCAAATATAAAAACATGAGACGTGGATCATGATATGGCTGACAGGGATTGTGTCTTAAAGTCTAATAAATAATAACATGGGACATGGTTGTCGTGTTTTATATGATGCAGGTTTTTCCTCAAACAAGGTGGGCAGTGTTCCGAACAATGCAAGCTATGTTTTAGAACAACATAAATTGTGTAATGAACAAGACCACATGAGACAACATTGTCAAAGCAAGTTGCATCAATCTAGATATGGGTTGTGTTAGCCCTCGACATGAACGCGCAACAATGCTGATGTCGAGCGATTAAAAAACTGATTTTCATTCAGAAAACTTCACAAAATAGATGTAAACTATAACAAAATCTAAGCATCTAATCCTATATTAGAAATGATATGAAAACCCATCAAAGCATCATAAGAAACAAATCAAAATAGGAAACTTTGCATGTTTCATATAAAAGAAATTCATATCTAAAGGGATTCATGTAAAAACATATCTTGGTCATCGATCTAATGTCGACAACGCATTTTAGAATGTTTATCCTTGTTGTTCTTACTTGACTTTCGTCCTTCCTAATGTGCTTTCAGTGCATCATGTTCCCTTCGTTCCAAAGGGACAATATGAGAGGTAATCGAGAGAAGAAAATGAGAGTGGGAAACAAAGAAAGAGAAACTTTGCGATGGTTAAGAGTAATAAATGATTCTTGAAAATTTCATGGTCTAGAAATTTATATAAATGAGTTTATGATTTCAGATGAGGTGAAACTGAAATTAAACTCAAAATGCAACAAAATTAAGACTTTATTCTTTTAGGAATTACATGACCCATGTCCGAAGAGACATGATCTTTGTTCTCTCTTGGCTTTTCTTCTTTGATTGTTAGAGGTCAAGCATTACATGTGTGTGTATGTATGTATGTATGTATGTATGTATGTATGTATGTATATATATATATATATATATATATATATGTATATGTGTATGTGTGTGTGTATTGTTGTACACCTTCCTTGCCATCTGATTGCATAGGCTTTGGTTCGACGATCGGATTGAAGCCATGTGATCCACCTTTAAACCCCTAAAAAGTAAAAACACTTGTTGGTTCTATCCCAAAAAAACAATCAACTAAAAAAAATGGTTGATTCCTATCCAAAGGAAAAAGAACACTCAATTTCCTCTCACTGTCAAAAGATCTAATAGAACCTTAGAAAAAAAAGAAAGAGCTCCTCTCTCTCTATCTACACATGAAGATTCCTTCACTTATTTACCCTAGGCATGTCGAGTTGTTTACTTAAAATGAAATATGTTTCCAAGCTAAAAATAGTGACAAAATAAGATGATAAATCACAAAAGAATCATGTAGTTCATTTATTTTTCTTTTTTTTCTGATTACATTAAAATCGTTCTTTTATCATCATAAGGTGCAATTTCAGAGTAGTTAGGATTGTGAAATACTATAAATTTTTGTTCCTTTATAGTGGATTAAGTAGACGTAAAAGGTTAAAATTGGAGTCAAAGTTTAGTTAAATAAATTATCATATCGAGTTTTGTTTCTACAGCTATCCTCCCACACAAATAGAGATAACCCTCAAGATAGATTGTGATGGTCAAATATATACTATGAAAGAAATGAAACTGATGGATAAAAAGTCCCAATGCTACATAGGAACTTTATTTCACACACCACAAGGAGGATGGAGCAAAATTAACAACTCAAGATACCAACAAAAATTAGATGCCTCAGTTGGAGGTGTTGTCATGGGCAAGAAGCATCCAAATGAAATCTACGATCTTATTGAAGATGTAGCGCTAAACTCTTGGAGAACCAAACGCTCAATTCAGAAAAAAGAGGAATCCATGGTGTGAACAATGATGTAGTAGTGGCTTAGCAAGAGTCACTAAATAAAAAATTTGAAAAATTTATGAGCGTGGCTAACCCAGATGATATAAGTGGTGGGGCAAACAACAACAGTGAGTGTCCTAAAGGTAATTCCACCAATACATGTTTGGGAATGCTAACTTTATTTCCAATTCTTTCCTAGAATCCAATAATAGGAAACTCATACAATCCAAGTTCAAGGAATCACCTTAATTTCTCATGGAGACAAGACCTAGGACAACAACCCTCTAAACAACTTTCACAACCAGGATATCAAATACAATGCCAACCTCTATAAAAAGCACCACCAATAGAGAACAAAAGCAACTTGTAAGAATTGATGACAAAATTTATAACAACCATGGAGATTAAAGTAAACAATCAAGATGCGTCTTTTCGAAACCTAGAAATTCAAATAGGACAAATTGCAAACATCTTAGTTGGACGCAATGCCAAGGTCATTACCAAGCAACACTGGAAAGAATACAAGAGAAAATGCCAAACTATCTCTCTTAGAAACAAGAAGCAACATGATGAGCACAATGGACAAGGCAATGTGGATATCAAAGAACTACAAGGAAACAAAGATAGAGTTGGAACAACTTATGCACTTGTGATCAACCCAAGGAAGAAAAGTACAATCGAAACACCACAAAAGATGGGGAAACTACCATACCCCTAAAAATTTCGCAAGGAACAACTGGATAAGTAGTTCTCCTACTTCATTGAAATATTTAAACGATTACATATTAACATTCCCTTTCATTAAGCATTGTAGAACATCCCAAGCTATGCAAAATTTCTTAAGGATATTCTAACGGACAAAAGAAATATTGAAGTCGAAGAGCTAGTCAACTTAAGACCTCAATGTTGCACAATTTACAGAAAATCAGTTACCGCCGAAGATGCAGGTTCTAGATAGCTGATTATACCCTGCACAATTGGAGACTATTATTGCACGAAAGCCCTATGTAGCCTTGGGGCTAGTATTAATTTAATCATTTACTGTGTTTTTGAAGCTAGGGTATATAGAGTTGGAGCCAACACTCCAAATGGTCGATCAATCTGTGAAGAGGCTCGAAGACGTCCTCATCAAGGTCGATAAATTTATCTTCCAGCTGATTTCATTGTACTAGAAATTGATGCAAATTATGAAGCCCCAATTATTCTTGGAAGACCATTTTTGTCAAAGGGAATGCACTCATCAACGTCCAACACAGAAAGTTGACTTTCAGGGTCAACAGTGAAGATTTAATTCTTCTTTTTATATTTGAATAAATCAAGCCAAAACTTTTCTATTTTCTTTTTTGTATTCCTAGTTAGGCATACATATGTATATTCATTTCATCATATCAAAGTAGTAACCTACTAACACTAGTGTTCTTCTTGATGACACAAGTGATGTCATTTTAGAATTACTATTGCGAACAAAATTTATTTACCCTCATGTTCTAACTCCATGTACAACAATGCATTTGTCCATCCTTTTCATGTCCCAACCAGAGATTAATTTACAACCTACTTTTGCACTTTTGCCACCTTTCTCGACTTCTTTTTTAAGGCACAAGAAAAGCTTTTATACCCTCACTCCGGGCAATAGCTTGGTGATAGTACTGTATCTTGGCCCAAAGGAAATCTCAAATCGAGAATTTGATTGCTTTGGAGAATTGGATGGAAGAAATATAAATATAAAGATGTTACTCTTTTTATCAATTAAAATTTTAAAGATATGGAAGATAAAATGCATGCATTAGAGAAGACTAATCAGATTTCTAAAGCTTACGAAGATAACATTTTGGAGAACCCAATAATAGTCATGTGTCCCTATCGGTATCAAAGTTCTTATCAAACAAGATGACGGCCAAGAAGAAACTATCAAGTGAGGACATGGATGACTCAATGGCGTGTCAAGGAGACAAGTGCATATATCATCGAAGATGGATAATCTTTTTATGAGTTCATTCCGTTTATTACTTGATGTCTTTATTGTTAAACCATACTTGGATCTTAGGACCGGTTGAGACAAAGTCAAGATAACTACTTTATATTAGAACTATATAGCCTAAATCATAATCCCTTGGTTAGTTTTTATTTTGGTTTTATTAGTATCTTGTATTTTAACTTATTTTAAATCATTCCAACTCATTAATTTTCTCCCTAGGTAAATTTCTATTTTAAGTCTGTAAAATGTCAATTTTATGGGTCATTATTAACTTACAAGAGTTGTTGAAAATCACGGGTCATTACACATCCTCAAGGATCGTAAGCCACATGTATCATGAGCCACTGCTACATTTCATGAGATTAACAAAGAAACATACTCTTGAACAAGTCCATTAACGAGTCGTGACACCCAATTAAGATTCGTGATGGAAATTTAGACCCTACATCACTTATGAAGTAGCCTGCCTTACAACCATTAGTCAACATATAGTGACCCATGACCTGAGTGTTTGTAGGAACTTTTCAATTAGACGAGTCATGAGATAGTATCATGACCCATTACACCATGTAATGAACTATGATAGCTTCATTAACTTTTAGTACTGACAATTGAATTATATAAAGACCCACTACAATGAGTCTTACGACCTCAACAATGGCTCATGTTTAGTCTAATATGACTCATCACAGGTCATTACTCGTTATCATGGCCCATAAGTTATGAATCCCCACTATCAAACCTTTGAGATGTCTGATTCATGAGTCTATTCACACATCACGACTCTCCTACAAATATCATTACATGTCCATGTTACATGTTGTTATACAAACTAACAATCATGATAGGTCTTGATTGCATTAACCTAACATTTCTATTCTTGTGCTCAAATGACGTATTTGAGTCTCTACTAGCCTCTACTTCATTATCATCTCAAGTGATGTGAAGTGTCTTCTTAGTCTTGTTACCAATGTCTTTTTCCTTCTTATTTTTGAGATGTTAAGACATTAATTTTTGTAGTGCCTTGGTATTTTACACTCAAAGAAAGTGACATGCCCTTTTGAAGTTGAGAATGTGTTTTCTAGATGTTAAGGCATTCATATTTGTAGTGCCCTAGCTTTTTGCACCAAAGCAAGTGACTTGTCCTTCCGAAGTTGAGAATGATCTTTTCTTGAAGTTCATTCTGATTTTTGATATCTTTATTTATTTGTCTAGCTTCTTGGCATAGAAAGCAAGCTTCACTTCATCACTTTCTTGTGGATTCTAAAGCTAAGATTTTCATTTTCTTGTTGCTTGATTCATTCCTTTCTTCTTGTAAGCTCATCTTGTAATTTAGGACTTTCGATGAGATTTTCAAAGCTCAACTTATTAAGATTTTGTTGAGCATTTAGAACAATCTTTTTTGTATGTCATTTCTACGTGAGAGATTTAAAAAAATTCTTTACTTTCTTTGTGTTAGTTTGTGGCTTGCCAAAAAGAGGCTAAGATATTCACATTGTCATTAAATCTAACTGCCATAACATTTATCGTTTTATATTTTTCATTCTACAAGGGTCATATTGATGCCTGAGGATGTTTAGTATAGACTCATTTACTCTATATGTTCCTTCATATTGCTTATTGACATCTAATTCACAAGAAAAAAAATATTATTTGTTTACCAATCTAATTTGACTAGGAGTTTAGTTTCATTGTCATACTCATGGGAAAAGTTCTACATTAATGTCATTTAATTTTTGAGTGAGCTTTTTAAATCCATTTGAAACAATGTCAAATAAATATATGCTTGCATGTGAATTTTGCAATACAAAAAAATTGAAGTGCTGAAGGTTGGTGGGTGAGTAGTTGATTGACCTTCGTTGATAGTGAGTCTCTTTGCTCCCAAGATTAGTTAAATCCTTAAGATAAAGCAATTTTCTCTTAGGGGAGATGAATTTGTGTATAATTTTTTTCCATGATTAGTTTATATGAAAGCAAACACAATGAAAAGCAATTATTCTAGAACAAAAAAAATAGACAAAGATAGAGAGGCAAAACATATAGACATTGTAGGTTGTTGAAGAGGTCTGGTCCAAGTCCTAACATATTTCCTTGCTTCAATTTCTCTAACCTTAGAACCTCGGAAATTCACTAAGACATCTTCAATATGAATCCAAGCGAAGGTTTTCCTAGTTATATCACATCTCTCTTATACCTGATTCCTCGATAGAAAATATAAATGCTTATCTCTTAAACTTTTTCCTTCACAAGCAAAATTTTCTTAATGGAAGCTCAAAAGAATTTTAATTTTTAGATTGTTCTCCTTTGATCATTTTTTTCTAAATAGATCTTCATATATATCTTCTTCTAGTAGTTCAGGTTTTCAAAATTGTTACCACAATGTGTTGATTGATTTGCAAATCCTTTACTTAATTTCAAATCACAGTTCAAAAGTATTGTTGTTGGAGCTTTCAAATATGTGCAACAAATATTTCATAGTGTAGTTGCTAAACTTTTTATCATTTAGGTTTTCTTACTGTTGTCAATCAGACATTCAGTTGGTGTCGAGACCGAAATCCGGTTGAGGTTGATACCAAGTTTTCAAATTCTAATGATGGTTGGATGTTCGATTGATGGTCGACTAGGCGTTTGATTGAAGTTGTCCCAATACTTGAAATTGCTAATACTAATAGGATGTCCTGTTGAGAGCTAACTAGGTGTCCGATTGAAGTTATCCCAATACTTAAAATTTCTTATAGTCGTTGGAGTCAATTGAATGCCTAGTTGACATTAGCCACTTAGTTGAGTTGCTCTATTTGCTATCGTGCATTAGTTAGTGTCAGTTGGGCATCCTAATTACTATATTGATGAAAAATAGTATATTATATAGTTCCTTTATACACACAATCTCTAGTTTTTAATCAACTAAGGTCTGTTTTTTTTTTACTTTGTAATTATTGAAAGTATCAGGTGGAATCTTTGGAGTAAACAACATCCAATTTATTTTTGTTGGAGATTTACTTATGATAAATTGGAGTAAAAAAATTTGTACACTATTATGATATGTTGGCTCATCTCGTTCTTTTTCAAACTCGATCCCTTATTGTTATGGAGAATAACAAAGAAAAATTCCTCCCAAAGGATTACACCATGTTGATTGTTGATTTTCATTGAATAGATGATAAATATGATTGTTCTAAGGTGGCCCTTTTATAAGTTTTTAACTATCTTAGTTGAACTTAGACTAGGGTTCAATAAAAGAAAAAACAAATAAAAAGTAACAATTAGTTTTCGGTTAGCAGTAAAAAATGCCTAGTCACCTATTAGCATATTAGCAGTACTGGACGTGACAATCATCGATTTTCACTAAAATTTTAAATTTATTAAAAAATAAATCCAAATAATATGTTTTATTTTTTTCACAAGCAATTTGTTCATTACAAAGGGTTTTTTTTATCGTTCGAGTTTGTTGAAAGTATCATATAAATTTTCCTATCGCGGTCAACTAATTATATATTTTCTTGGAAAAATAACAAAGTTATAAATAAAAATAAAACTTTTATGAAAGAGGAAAAAACATCTATAATACTTTTTTTTATTCGTTAACATGAAACTTGAAATTGCTTGAAGCAAGTCTTTCCGGTCAAATTTATTATGAACAATTTTTATACTTACAATGACTAAGTTAAAATTGTCCAAATCTATTATATATCTTCCATTATCTGCCCCTAAGAATATACAAAGAGATCAGCACTGTCAATGCAAGTTGACAAGCTTATCATTCATTCGTAGTTGAAGAAGCTTCTCCTTTTTTTTTTTCTTTAATATATATGAAGAACATTATTAAATAACGGATATGGGCCTTTATTAAACTTAGACATGAGGGTCTTTTATAACGTTATCATAACTTTCAATAATGGTCTTTATTATTATTATTATTATTATTATTATTATTATTATTATTATTATTATTATTATTATTATTATTATTATTATTATTATTATTATTATTATTATTATTATTATTATTATTATTATTATTATTATTATTATTATTATTATTATTATTATTATTATATTTGTCTACTTGTCCTTTTTTTATATTTTGAATGGGTAAAAGAATGAATAGAAAAGGCTAATTATTCATGTGTATATAAGGAGGAGGGGAGGACAAATAATTAGAAAATCCTGCCCAAACTTAATTAAGGAACTTAGGCAAAGATCGCATAGAGTCAAAGAGGACTCTTAGTGACGTTCTCATGGCCTTTTCAACAATAGTCTTTAATTATTATATTATTATTTTTAGTTGTGTTAACAAAAAGTGGTCATTATTATCTCTTTGTCGTTCTTATTACTTTAATTGAGAAGATGGATAACATTTAGATAAAATAAAATAAAATAAAATACAATGGTGGCGTCCACTGGTAGCGTATCAGATATCCGTTACGAGATTATATCGTCTATTTTCGTAACGCTTTCTTACGCTAAAGACCACGCCTTTGTGAAGGCCAATGGGGAAGTCGATCTTGTAATCATTTATCCCCAAGTCGACGAGAGCAACCACTCAGGGACGCTCTCGAGCGCGGCAGCGATGGCGGCAGCGACCGCGACCCCGAGACCGAGGCGGCGAGTAATGGTGACGTTCGACATCGACGGGACGCTGATTCGAAGCACAGGCCTGGCAGCCGTCCGTCTCCACCACCGCGCCTTCGCCCACGCCTTCCGCCAGGTCCTCGGCCTCCAGGACGCCACCATCGACGTCATCCAGGTATCCATCTCTGCTTGCTCCCTTGTTGACCATGCGTTCTGCATAATGATAGTCGTACATTTCACTAAGTTTGCTTCTCTAGTGTCACAATTTGGCACTACCACCCGAATGCTGATCGTGTCTGTGTTCACTGCATCTCTAAAGAAACTTGAAGCTCAGATCTTGAACTAAAGCATCACTTTATCAGATTACACATATTTGGAAAGATCGAAGCTTTGTAGGCAAGCTAGCATTATTGGAGAATGTTGAGTTTATATTCAAATTTGCTGCTTTACGTGCCTACATTTCTGGGACTTGGATCGTTGAGCGGTTGAAGTTGTTATTACGAAATTCACTCAAAAAGGACATTTTTTTTTACTCGTATGGTTGTATCTGGCTTTAGCACATTTCAAGTTTTACATATTTGTAATTTTTATTATGGTGTATTATCAAATATGCCTACTTTAATTGTGTCTAATAGACTGACGTCTCCCTTGGAAACACGCACATTTAATTGTTCTTTATTCAAATTGTAGTGTCATCTTTACAGATCCGAAAATCACAATGACTGAATAGAGCTGTAAAGCTAATATCTTCTTGTAATATGACAAAGAATAGTCTATTGGCTAAATTTCTTTTCTAAAGTATGTTGACTAAATGGCTAAATTAATACATCTCTGTCTTACTTATAGAAAATATCCATACAGCTTGTAGTAATGTAGAATTCATTTTAACTGATGCTATCGATGTTTTTTGACAGAAGTGTCTAAGCAATTTTATCCTTATTAGGATCTAGAGAATATGGAAACTGACTAAATGCTGGATCTAGAATGCTGCAATGTACTAGGAGTCTAGGAGATTCAAATCAAATATCACATGTCAAATGCATCTAGTTCTTCAGTAGTAGAATTACTGCACCTTAATGGATATTTTAGGTATCATTCACAGCATAAGATTTTTTGGCAACTTTTTTATGATGACATTCAGTGATGAGAATGCATGATATATGTACTATCCATTCGAGGATTTATCTGATGGTTTGCTTCTTTTCTCTTCTTTTGGCAGATAAAGTGTTCAATCTTATGCTAACTGCTGGTTTGCTATTACTTTGCAGCATCACGGTCAAACGGATCCTTTGATACTTGTGAACACCCTTGTGCATTATGGCATACCTTCTGATGTTGGTGCCTTCAAACTTGATTTTTGTTTGTTTCCTTTTGTTTCGAATTTGGCTGCCCTCTGTATTAATACACAGTACAATAAAGAAAGCACACAGAATAATTGTTGTTTCTTTTTAACCGTTCATTCTGCATCAACTTCTAGAATCAATCCTTCGTAGGAGAAGATAAGTTGTTTCTGTATCTATTTGATTCTGAATGGACTCAAGTTCTCTCAAAGAGAATAGGGATAATTTATCTCACATTTGTCACTTTGCATGGGATGATTCACTAGTCATTTACACTAGAAAACTTGTACTTTGTTATGTATGTTCTGATTTTTTCAAGATAAATGGCATCCTAGAAGGAGTTTGACTATTTATTGGCTCATTTGGGTGTTTATATGTCATAACTCATAATATTTCAATTCTACTTGATTACCATATATCAAGCAGAAAGAATTAATTTTTCTTTTGGTGGATATATTAAAACGTAGAATTATTTTTCATGGATATATGGAGTCTTCTTGGCTACAGTGTAGGATTAAGAGCGAAAATCACCAATGTCCAAACTGAAACCACCCACAAATCAAATCAAGGTTGCTTCTTTTTCATTAGTATGTCAAATTCCAATTTATTGAGCCTGTATATATGTTAAGCAAATTAAAAATGTAAACACCCATGCATGTAACTGAAGAAAAAAAATAACATATCTATTTCATCTGCATCAGGAGATTAGCACCACATTCACATGATGGATTTTCTCATTATGGCTGATTTGATGGGATTTACAAGTGCATGTCTATGGTCTTACTTTACTTATTCCATTTTGCAGTTGGCTCATGAAAAGCTTTCTGATATGAAGTCCATGATGGTTGACTATGCAAAAGAACATGCCAGCGAAGTTGGCGAGGGGTTAGAGGTCCTTCCTGGTGTTGCTTCTCTGCTTGATATTTTATCCTCCAAGGGTGTAGTTTTTGGTCTGGTATACTTCTTAACACTGCCATTATAGTGAAGTTGTAGGTTAAGCCATGACAAAACTGTTTAGCAGGCTTCTCTATCATTTAACAGGTGACAGGTAATTTACAAGAGATAGCATGGATGAAGATGGAAGGTTTAGGACTAAAACAATATTTCACAGTCCCAAACTTTGGAGGGTTGGCTATAATGATTGTCTTATTGCATATACAATTACTCCACATTATTGCTCTTTATTCTTTTATGTTCTTCTGTCAGTTTCGGAAGTGATCATATTGAACGAGGAGAGCTAGTGAAGATTGCAGCTAGTAGAGCTGAAGAGCTATACCATGGAGGATTCGAGTTGCGAGTTCATGTTGGTGATACGGTATACCTATTTCTTTTTATTAGGAGTTGATATTAGGCTTCTTTGATGGTAATAAAATTCTCAGAGTTGTCACAATGTAAGATACCAGTTTTACTGTGTCACATATTCACATCATTAATAACAAAAAATGTATGATCATTCACTAAATTTTTGGCATCTTTACCTTTCTGTTTCCATCTCTTATTGTAAACTTCTATAATTTTGTAGCCAAATGATGTCAAAGCTGCTGAATACGGGGGAGCTCTAGCTGTAGGGGTGTGTACTGGGATATTTACAGAGCAGCAACTAAAAGAGGCAAGCAGCGGCAATGCAGTTATACTCCCTGACCTTACTGACACCAAGGCATTCTTGAAGCTGCTTGACCTCGACGATTAAGATCTTGCTGATTCGCCCTTTATCCAAATATTCATCCATTGATCTTCTTGTCAGGAAATCCCCATGAGATGCTCCAAAAAAATCTATCATGCATTAGCTTGGATTCTATTACTACATCTCCTTATTCATGAGAAGTGGTTTGTGAAAGACTGAAATGTTTCATGGATGTCCACGCCATTCTTATTTACTTGCATATCAATTTTCATGTAGTAACAGAGTACAATATTATCCTTCTCCATTGGGGACATTCTGCAATAAGTATTCAGCAAACCTGCAACTGTTGCGGCCTATGGGCAGACAGAGAGCAAACCATGTGTTCAGACTTCTTGGCTTATATCTACCATTCCAGAAATAACATAAAGCTGAACTGTCTGTCTCAACCTTTAAATGCTACAATCCATGTGAGCAGACATGTTTTTTTCACCTAGGATTGGTTCAGGCTCCTGAAACGGCAAAATATGAGCGTTTCAAAAGGTATGTCATGTTTGAAAATGACAAAAAAAAACATAATTAGGGGGAGGAAACATGAAAATTATTTAAGTTAACTGGGTGAGATATAATAATCATATTGAGCGCTCCTCAAAAGTAATTAAGAAAAATGTTTTATGTATTATTTGAGCTTTGTCATAGTAGATAAAATCATTTTGAACAGAGTGAGCATATTTTTAGATACTTAACTCTGATATCCAAATTATGATTGGACTTTGATTAATTCAATTTTAAAGGAGGCAGGTGTTCAAAGTAAAGTATTCACTTATTTTTTCGATTTTTTGGACATTTTTTTGTCATATTTTAACTCACTAAACAGGTGGTTAAAAAGAATAATAACATTGATGGACAACTTGTTGGATGTTGCATGTGATTGTTGAAAACTTAAAATGTTCATGGTTTGTCCATTTTAAGAACAGGTGCTTCTTTCCGGTGTGCTACTTTCTTGGCCCCATCCTTTATTTAATTTGAGTCAGATGACAACTGCAAGATCCTCCAAAGGATGCACAAGTAATAGAATTTTTTCTCCTTTCTCAGGCAACTTATTTTATGTTCACTGGTGTAAGTAAAGTATATTCAAGAGCATCTTGATTTAATACAAGAACAAATCTATGACTTGTGAGTGCTAATTCTCTATTCATATGAACCTCCCTGGGCCAAGTGTTGGTGTCCATATATAGATTTAGGTTGATCAAAATAATTTAATGATGCATCATGCAAATGAGCGCCTTGCCTTGCTAATGATAATTAATGATGACTAAGGGCCCGTTTGACTTAGCTGATAAAAAATATCTGATAAGCACTAATGCTGATAAGTATTTTAAGTGTTGATACTTATTTTAAAATATCAATAATTACATATTTGGATAAAAGTGCTGATAATATCAATAAGTAGTTATAATGTTTGTTAAAATAAATATTGACTAATATATCCTTAAAGTTATTTTAAGTGTTGATACTTATTTTAAAATATCAATAATTACATATTTGGATAAAAGTGCTGATAATATCAATAAGTAGTTATAATGTTTGTTAAAATAAATATTGACTAATATATCCTTAAAGTTATATGATAATAATATTAAAAATATGGATAAAACAGTAATATAGTTGGTTAAAATTAATAAGCCAACAACTTTTAAAATAAGCAAGGGGGATCCTGCTTATTTTATTTCAACTTATAAGTAGTTACTTAACAACTTATAAGTATATTTTTTTAGTTACCAAACATGTAGATTTTCTAAAAATTACTTATAAATAATTTTAACCTACTTATAAGCTTTGCCTAAAAGAAGTTGACTATGAAATAATGAGCTTGTATTTTGTAAGCGATTCATGAATATACGAAATATATGTCATGTTATTACTCTCTTCATCTTTGCTACTTATAATTCGAGTAGCATACCACCATTAGTACCAAGAGTAATTGTTGATGCTTTTCTATGCTACATCACATTTTGAGCATTGATAAGGACTCCTAAAATTAAAACTATAATCCAGTTTATTTTGATGAAAATAAATATTGCAAAAATAAATTAAAAAAGTAATTTATTTTTCATATATTTCATTAAATAGTTTTAGACAGTACAGACAAATATATTGTGAGGATATAAGAATAATGAATTAACGAAACGAAAATAAATTCTCATTTCCATATTTTAAATCTACTCTTTTTATATTGACTAAATTCTTTATGATATAAAATATTGAAAAGTGAAAATATATTATTTTTTATAAATAATATTTGCATCATAACTCATTGGGGCCTAAGAAAATTCACATTTCACACGTTTAATCTCATTATCATTTTTCATATGAAAAAAAGAAACCCACATCATATTCATAATACTTTACACTGACAGATGCATATGTGCTGGAAATTGTTGGAAAAAGAAGAAGAAATAAAGCATTAACGCCCCCGCAGAGCCCTTAACAGCCTGTAACGACGTCAAGTTGACTGGACGATGCGTCGATGCCTCTGACCCGAAATTAAAAACACCAAATCTTATATTATATATAAATTTCTTTTCTTCGCCAGATCCGGACCTTTGACGAGCATCTCCTCACAAGATCCTTTAAAAAGGTCCAATCATGGGCCAGCTTCCAGGTCTCCGGAATCAGGATCTGGACACGCGTCGACCAACGTGCCGACAAGCATAGTTTACGTTACTTCACATCTCGCAGCCAATCCCTAAAGCCTAATCCATCCGCCTTTCTTTCTCCATTTAATTTATTTATTTACTTATTTTCATTATTAGAAGAAATAGTTTCAAGAGTTTAACATAAAAAATAAAATGCCAACGAGGAGTGACAAGCAGTTCTTCTCTTAAGGAGCTATTTAGAATATTTTTATTGAGAGCACTCTCAAAAAATTATGAAGACAAAAAATATAAAAGATTGAAGTCAAGCAAAAAAAATCAAAAAGTCGCAAATCTAAAAAATCGATGACATAAAATTTTTAGATTTTTTTAAATTAAAAAAAGTCTAGGTTAATTTTTAAATTTTGAAAAACTATCCGAGAAATTGGATGAAGTCCTACATAATTAAAACTTTATTAATATATGTATTATTATGATATTTTGAATACTTTTCACATATACAAATTATTCAATTAACATATAAATTTTGTGAATAAATATTAACACAATTATATAAGTAATAAATAATGATATTACTATATTATAATATGTAGTTGTTATTAATTTATGTAACAAATTATTTTTAATATTATTGTAAATAATAAAATTATAAAAATATAAGAATCCGAAAAAATTGTTTGAAAAAAATGATAAGATTTTTTTATTAAAAAAATCATACCAAAAAAGTATGATTTCACCCCCTACTAAAATAAGACACAATTAAAAAGTTGATAAAGTTAATATAAAAACTGAATTTGAACTTTTTTGACAAATTTATTATGCATAAAAGTTTATCATTAAACCAAAATATTGTGAATTTCTTTTATATTATGCATTTATATTTTGATATTTTATTTGCATTAATTTGAAGTGTTCTCATTCATATTTATCATCATATATTAAATATCACAAAAAAAATAAATCTCGAATGTTTCGTAACAAAAAAAATCCCTATTGTTTTGTTCTAAGAGTTTGTGAGGATTTATAATCAACTTTATTAAAGAAAATCATGCATTTTTTTTGAAAAAAAACAATAACTAAATACGGAATGCAATGCCTATCTGACCGAATAAATAGAAGGCAGTTGATATTTTGAAGACATAGGCATGACAAGATTAATGTCTGTAAAAAATTATTTATTAAATATGGAAAAAATTGTACTGAAATAATTTTTTTTTTGTGTGTTAAAAAATTGGAGGCTATTTTTTTGCCGCTTTTTACTTGGTGCAAAGAGAACGGAAGAGAGAGAGGGATCCGAGGCCATCATATAAAAGGGATGGGCGCCCAATTTTACGCTTCTTGACCTCTGTTCGACCGCTTCCATGGCAGTTTGAGAGCGTCAAAGAGAACGTTGAAGGGTTGGTGAGAGATCGAGGTGGACGACGATGGCGACATTGGAAGCCATGGACACGTTTTTGGCCGCCGCGAGCAGAGCTTGCTGCAACCCCCTCGCCGTCTTCATCCAGATCCAGGTTTGCTCTCCGCTTCCCGTCGTACTCTGTTCGATCTCATCCAATCTCTTTGTTTCGGCCTTTCGTCTCCTTCGGATCTCGTGATAAGAGAGAGAGAGAGAGAGAGAGAGAGAGAGAGAGAGAGAGGGAATAGAAAATGTTGTTTTCACGATTTGGTTCGAGACCAGTTTTAGGTATATGTGCTACTATGTAACTCGAAACTGCAAATTCCAAAGTGATTTATTGAGTTCATGATAAGAACCAGTCTGATGCATTGGCATTGATAATGGCCTGTGAAAAGAAAAACAGCAAATATTAATGCTTGAGTTAAAACAAATGTGGAGAGTAATCTGTATATCTGAGTAATACTTAAGCTTCTATCATTTGTATAATGAACAAGAAATGTTTTCGTATAATACAGATGAGTATGGAGCTGAAACCTGATAACTGATATAATAGTTTTCGTCAAAAAAATGGTTAATAAAACGTGAGAAAGGTTGGTAAGACAATCAATAGAAAACCACAATAATTGATGTCTATGGCAGCTTTGATTGGGATATATATGATATTATTTTAAAGTCATGTTCACAGACAGTACAACTAGAAGTGAGACAGTATTACATACAACTGGGGATATTCCCTGTGCAAATGCACATCACAATAAGAAATTGCCATTGGATTGCAAGCGACATAACTTCCGCTGCTGCATAGTCAGAACTCAATTAGTTATCATGTTGTTATGTCAAATTGATTATACTCCTATGTTTCCCATAATGGAGAAGAGAAAGGGACAAAGAGGAAAAAATTTGTTATGATTATTTACCACAATCCCGAATGGATGACAATCATTCTCAATACATATGTAGATCCATATTGATGATTTGAACTTTATACATGCAAGAAAAAAAAGTCATCTGGAAGCCTTGGGTTTTAGCTATTCTCAGTTTTAAATTGCATATTACTTATCTAACCTTCATTAGAATCCTAAAGCGCATAATTTCCCCAAAGACTACTTTGGCATGGGTTCTTTCCTTATTCCTGGTATGGATTATGATTCTGATAGAAACATGCTTGAAAGACTATTTTTTTTATAATTGCAGGGATGTGTTATCTGTTTAACTCTAGCTATTGGATGGTGCTTTGCCGCACATGTGAGGTACCTTTGTTTTTCCTTTGCACGTGCAAAAATTACCTATGGACAATATTGTTGTTAATTATCATGCATTTAAGTCTAAAAAAAAGAATCATGCATTGAATAACAGGATAAATTTCCTACTTATTTCTCTCTCAGGCATCGGGAAATTCGACGCATGAAACGTGATATTGAGCATGGCAATAATTTTGCATTCATCTGCAAAGATATTAATGATCTTGAGCACTCAGCACAATTGAACTTGCCTAGAGTATCTGTGGTAATGCCTTTGAAGGGTTTTGGAGAACACAATCTACAAAACTGGAAAAGTCAAGTGAGTATAAATATCAATGCAGAAAATTTGAGTTGTGTTAGCAAAAGTAAGTTTGATGACTTGTCAACTACAGAAGTAGAAGAGAAGTAGCATCATTCTGACAAGAGTAACATTAATTTATTGTTTTCACTGTTTGTATGCTATTCAATTTGAGATCCTTGTATATTGTACTGAAAACAAAGCCCTTCATTTAATATGTATGCTATTCAAATAATATGTAGCTAAACATGTTTTTTTTATTGATTCCTATGATATTTGAAATATCTCTTGGATAAACTTACTTGGAAGTGATGTCTATGAACGTCTAATGGCAGATTACTTCTCTGTATGGAGGACCTCTGGAGTTTCTTTTTGTTGTTGAAAGCACTGAAGATCCAGCTTACCATGTGATTACTCAGCTTATCTCAGAGTTTGAGGTTGTTTGAGTTTCTTGTCCTTCAGTCTCAGGGTCAATACAAATCTATTCTTTTTCCATTAATCAGCTATTAATACTTGCATATCAGTTTAATTATTCAGTTTGCAATTTACCCACCTATCTCCATGTAGTGCAACTCGATCTTTTACCGTGTTTATCTTACACTCTACTAGGTGCTGCTAATTGTTATGAAATTGTGCAATACATGGTGAGTGCTGTAATCTAGTCGACCTTGATCAGTCCTGTATACATGTTTTTTATGGTACATAACAATACTCCAACCGTTTCTTAGAGGGAACCAATAATGCAAGTGTTCATATTCATATTTTAAATGACGGGAAAGTTGACAGAGATGAATTAAGTAGAATTTATTTTCAATAACTTGATAAATCAAATTAGATTGATTCACTGTTTCATGAGCATAGCACAGTTCTCTTAGGAATAACCTCGTACATCAGCAATCACAATGTGTTTGCCACAATTGTCATATTGCAGAGAATGAATATCAAAATTTTACGAAGTACCTAGTAAAATTATATTTTATGATAGAGCACGCTTGGTCCAACTGTCCCAAAGGACTCGTATTCAAGTTGAGGTTGTAGTGAATTTCTGGATTTTTAATTGTCGGCTCATCCCACTTAATCATTTTATAATTAACTACTGTCAACCATGTACTAGCAGCTTCTTTTTTTCCGTGAGATTAGCAGCTCTTTTTAGTTTCTACAGTTAACAGTTCCTTCCCTGAACTGCGACCATATTCTGTTTCCCTTCAGGGTTTTGTTACCATTGATACTTCAAGAAAAATTCTGTTGTAAGCACATTAGCAACATCTTTCTGATACATGTTGGAACTTTGTACTTCTGGCCACCCCTAAGAAAACTTTGTACTTTTGATCTCTCCTACTTATAATAAATTCACTAGTTCATAAGCTATTTATTTTACATTATATGCTGTTTCTTACATCATTTTACCTGTCAAAACCATTTACAGCACAGTGTTGATGCAAAGATAATCGTTGCTGGTTTATCAACAACATGTAGCCAGAAGATTCACAATCAGTTGGTATATAAATTGCCTTGTACATTTTCATAATGTGGATTTTAACTTCAATGAGGACATAATTTTAAATAACTTTAGAAATTCTTTGGCTTCAAATTTTCCAATTATCTGAATCTATATGAAAGCACATATTCCATTAAAATTATTTATTTTCACCTTTTCATATATTTTTATTCTCTAGAGAACAGTGATATAGATATGTAACATTTAATGCAGATTGGTGTTGAAAAGATGCATAAAGAGAGCAAGTATGTTTTATTTCTGGACGATGATGTTAGGCTTCATCCTGGGACAATAGGATCCCTAACTGAGGAAATGGAGAAAAATCCAGAGGTTCTTAGTTTTAATAGTCCAGAACTGTCGCTGCTAGTCTTTAGCCTGGTTGCCAATCTGTTATTGCTTTTTGGATTTTCATGCATTTATATTGTCACTGGTCAGATTTTTATTCAAACTGGATATCCTCTTGATTTGCCATCTGGAAGTTTGGGAAGTTACTGTATATACGAGTATCACATGGTATGTTCTTTTAGAAACAATCCTATTATCTGATTGATATCTGTAAATTGCATGTGTTCTTTTTGGTCGCACACTGATTTTACATCTGGGATATAGTGTTCCATTAGCAAAGAGTATAAAATTTATAATATTTGATCATCTATATTGTACATGCTAAAAGCAATCGTTTTACTGAGACACCCTATTTCCCAGTATGCATTCCTTAAAGAGTGGGTGTAATGTTGTATTACTACAATTCCCTTGTATGCTTAGGCATAGTCATGAAATGGTCACTGTTTTCCTAGATCAGCGACTACTGGCAGATACTTATGCTCCTTGGTTAATTTTCCAACATTTTATCTCAAGTCACGTCATTAACTTAAAGCTTTGATAACATCAAACTAACTTTCGATTCCCCATCAAAATCAAGCATTTACATTAAGGTTCATATATGCCATGCTTGAAGTCCAACGTTAGTACAATAATCAGCATATTGGATTGCAAGTGCATAACCTATCCCGAATGCTTGCTAAGTTCATGGTCTATTGGATAAGACTGCAGTTAACATGTATTTGTTAGATAGCCTTTGCTTTCCACATGTATCCAGTTGGTTAATATATTTTGAAATTTTACGCATTTTGGAAATCAAAAGAGGAAAAAAACTCTATGCAACTTGGAAATGAGAAATATTTTGTTACACCATATAGAATTATTTTGTTCTTTCCCCCAAAACAATTACCGTAGACAAATTTGCATGAGAAACTGGAACATAAATTTTCACGGTTTCATGATACCCAAGAATGGATTCTTTTACTTTTACTTTTACTGTCTTTTAACTATCTGATATAGTCCGACAGATTTTTTTTTGTAATAAAATGCCCTTATTTCCCTGGAGTAATTATATTGATCAACCTGTGGCTTCAGCCGTGCTCTATGGGATTTGCCACTGGTGGAAAAACATTCTTTCTGTGGGGCGGCTGCATGATGGTAAAGTTGGCATATCTTTTATCCTATTGCGGTGTAGATATGAATCTAATTGGTCACATGTCTGGTTTGTTGATTTCCTAGATGCATGCTGAGGACTTCAGAAAGGACTTGTATGGTGTTGTTAGTGGGCTTCGAGATGGTGGATATTCAGATGATATGACCTTAGCAGCAATTGCTGGTAAGTCTTTTGCCTGTCTGCAGACATATAAGGGACTTATGATACCAAATTGTCTTGATTTAGTTGTATGGAGAACTTTTATTTGCAAGTGTTTTGGTTAAAGAGAAGATCAACAATGATCAAATATAATTAGATAAACTAGACGTTACCAGTCTAAGCTATAAAAAAAGATGCAATAGACAGCATATTTTATAACTTGGTCTAATCATAGAAAGTATAATGAGGAATAAAAGGATCTGTAGGAAATGAGAAATAAAAGGAAGAGAATTGTTAAATATGAAAAGAATGCCCAAAGCATGAAAATCAAGGAACTAGAACACATCATTTGTCAGCTTCTGGTTACTTATATTGTTCCTAAAGCCCTCTGAAAAAGAATATAAATTGTTCCTAAATCCAATTAGATCAAGCCCCTACCTTGTAGTCTATGCAAAAGCTGGTCAGTAAATTCAAAATCTAAACCTTTTGGACTAAAGCATGATCCAAGGTGAACTTATTTTGAACTCTTTGACTGTGATTATTTTCCACCACATCCCAATTGCTTGATGCCCATAGACCAATGTCCACAGCCTGATCAACTTGAACGAATCAAACCTAAAAAGATTAGTGATCAAGATACTCGTTGTGACATAATAATTGGCATAACAATGTTAAAAACTTGTAACTGATTCCAATTTTTCAGTAGATTGAACTTAAACATGTCTACTTACAGCTTACCAAATTAAGAATTTAGGTTTGATGTTTGATGTTTGCCGTTATTTTGTTAGGCCTCTTAATCTATGTGGTCATTGGTTAAATGTTTTACCACTTGTTCCTCACAAATAAATACGGTCTGTTTGATAGCATTACAGTGGATGTATCACAGACTAAGGTCAAATATGTTCACTGTGATTCCCGTCCTTTTTCTTTTAAGTGACTCTTGTCTAATATTTTAGTGGTAACATTTGTTCTAGATATTGGAACCTGTTGTATTCCTTCAGGTTAATTTTTTTTCACCACAAGTAGTTATCTTATTTTTTTTCACCACAAGTGGCTTTTGTTTTCTTTATAGGTTCTTCTGCTATTGACTATCTTCTTTAACTCACCTAATCTTGCACCTGTTCATAGCAAATTTATGATGCTATGTTTATTTCTTTCAAAAGATGTATAGGCAATGAATTCCCTCAAAAAGAAGACAGAATGGTTCAATCAACCTAATCTTTGACATGCCAGAATTTATGTCTTGTTGAAAACAAGGCCTGAGGCTCTAACTACTGAGAGATGTTATGTTTTTACTTATGTTTTCTTCTGTTTGTCTTTTCAAATGTTTTGCATATGCAAATATGCTAATTTAGGAAACATGAACAAGAATAATTGATGAAGACTTGATTCCACTTAGGGAAAAATATGCTTATAGCAAATATTATAAATCAAGTCTAAGTTTCAAAGGAACCATACAAGAGTATCTATAGGGTTCTAAACACCCCATATATTGTAGAAACCTAAATAAAAGGAACATTAATAAAAGGCAAACTAATATAAGGAAACTCTTAATAAAAAGAAAACTAATATGAGTTGCAAGGCGATATAAATGATGGAAAACAACATCAAGGTGGAAATCCAAACAATTGCAGTAGGTGGGTGAACGATCGAAAAGATGTTGATGATGTCGATGTGAGAACTTCGGAATCCTCTGAATCAGCGAATAAGCAGAAAATTGATTTAGTTAAAAACACCTATAGACAGTAGAGGAATCTTAAAGGAATCACGGTATGGGTGAAAATCTTCAATATTGAACATTGGGCTTATGTCATAATCAGGTGACAAATCTAGTACATAAGCATTGAGTTCTTGTCTACGAAGAATAAGCAAACAAGGAGTCACTTGCTCATCAAGTAATGCTAGGATAAAGTTCATGACGCATACGAGCCATCACATATGCATTCAAACGCATATCAACAAATAAATAGAAAGCTTATAGTCATTATTAGAAAATGTTAACCATTCATGAATCTCTTTTTGAATATTGGAAATATATGGAGCAGAAGGATGAATAATTTCACAAAGGCAACAACTAGTGATGTGGGATAACATATGCGCAAATTTGCATATCATGACCATGAGAATTGATGAGGTTCATCAATGTTCAAAAGTTCGGACAATAGATAACTCTCCTCAAATTCAGCATTTGCGTACATATGAGAACGTCAGTGAAATCAGAAACTATTTTCTCGAAAAGAGAAATGCTAATAAAATCCGAAACTATGCCTCACTAAAAGGAAGATCAATAATATCAAACTCGACTATAAAAGGGACTAGATGATCAAAATTAGATGGTTCATTGAACTATATCAGACGAAAGCTATCATCATACGAGGAATCAAGTGAATCATGCGACATAGCAATTGACTCTGAGTCGGCAACAAGAAACTAGGGAACCACTTTCAAATTAGATCGAGATGGACTGATAGAAGAAAATTGATGAGTATTTTCTCGAAAAGAGAAATGCTAATAAAATCCGAAACTATGCCTCACTAAAAGGAAGATCAATAATATCAAACTCGACTATAAAAGGGACTAGATGATCAAAATTAGATGGTTCATTGAACTATATCAGACGAAAGCTATCATCATACGAGGAATCAAGTGAATCATGCGACATAGCAATTGACTCTGAGTCGGCAACAAGAAACTAGGGAACCACTTTCAAATTAGATCGAGATGGACTGATAGAAGAAAATTGATGAGTATTCGGTGACGCATGAGAAATTGAAGATTTATGTGAAACATGACTAGAAAGGCTATTTAGGTATGATTCAACTTGAAGAGCTTCATAATAAGAATCATCTAAAAATTCATATTCGTGATATTCAACTTCACGTTTAGGGGTAGTTTGGTTTGACGTAATTATAAATCTAGAATGTAAATGGTTGTAATTAAAAATTTTATTATGATTTCTATTTACAGTAGTTACTTTTCTTTGATTTGGATAGATGTAAACGAAATATGAAAAATGAATTACATTGTTTGGTTGAAATGAAAATTTTGATGTAATTGTTTAGTTAAAATAAGATATTATATATAAATAAATAAATAAATAAGTTAACTTTAAAATTATTATTTTATTTTTTTCTTCTTTTATTTTTTTTATTTTTTACTTTCTGACGTAAGTGCACTTACTTGTAACTGCATATCTAGCACAATTTTCTATGCAGTTAGTGCAATTACTTCATGTAGTCAACTTTATATGAAACTAAACACGAGATTCATGTTTGCAGTAATTGGAATTCCAGTTACCACCAAATACATCAAACTAAACACACCCTTAACCTCAGAGCAAAGGGAATTAACAAACGTGAAACAACAACCCCATTTAAGATGTTTTTTTATCACAACACTTTCTAGACATTTTAAAGATTTTCATGTATTCTTGAATGGTCAAAGAACCTTGTTGTAAACTCAATCAATCATCTAAAAATTTATCTTGATACCGATTAGGAGCTTATTGTTTTCTGAGGACATGTTTCATCTCAGACCACAAACAAATAAGAGGAAAGCCTTGGTGATATTGTCATGTTGGAAATTGTGTCAGAAACACTTTGCAGAACCTTCAAGTTTCATTTTAGTGAGATGACTACAATGTTCATCAGCCATATCATACTGATAAAAAGAACTTTTAATTTATCTAGCTAATCAAGGAACGTCGTAGGATCAAGTGTTGTGCCTCCAATATTTGACTAGGAACATGAACTTGTGGAGGGTGATGACCATGAAAAGGGGAACTGTGTGAAGGTAAACCATGTCGAGGAGGATCATTTAGAGGATCATATTGGGATGGTTTAGTAGTATCATTATAATTTATGAACGAATGATGCTTGTGTGTGAGAATGTTTGTTTGCCAAGAATATCAACCCGATAGGCGAGATTTTAAATGGCTTCAAAAGTATCACCAAGAACTGAGTCAGAAGGAGATTCACAACTAATGCCAAGTTGAGGATTATGACTAACATGAGAACCAAGGGTATTGTTGGACATAATTAATATCTATATTAGAGATGCAAGAAAATTAGCATGATCTAATAATAAATTAAACAAACTTCGAACAATAAGCAGTAGTAAATAAAATATTCCAAAGTGATGATGCATATACGAGAACCGTAAATTGAAACTCACATGGAAGGAGTGGATAAACAATACTTGGAGTTAACACATAATCCTATGAACCCATTACTAATGTATTAACATTGTTACAAGATAGCAAGCAAGGTGACAATGTGGAAAGAAGTTACCCAATTTCAAGAATAGTGATTTCCTCTTTTGCGGTAATAAGGTTCAAGTATTTGGTGGTGCACACGACAACAATTTACGACAAATATGCTAGTAGTATTGTGGCTATAATGATTGCGCCTTTAGTTTTCTCTCTTTTTTTCAAGGCAGAGGTAACACAATCTGCAACAAGGGCAGCAATGCAGCGATATTCAATGAAGGAAGACAGCAATGTTGCTTGAATAGGGATGACAGCGACAGCAGCGGCAATGAAAAGCAACAATATTATTTGAGCAGGGACGAAAGCTGTAGCGGAAGCAGAAGTCGTCAACGGCAGGCTACGTAGGCGGCAAGTGTAGGCAGCTGCTGTACCAGCGGGGGCAGCAGCCAACAAGCGGCAGCCGGCGGCAGAAGCTGGCGGTAGCAGGCCAGCAAGCAGCAGCGACAAGCGGTAGCGGGTGTTGTTGGTATTGGAGATGTAATAGTGCGGGGTCACTTTAGCGGCGGCATTACTGTAGTGATGGCTGAACAAATGGCTAGGGTTTGGAGAGACAGGATTATAAACCGTTTGATGAAGATCAAAGGATTCATTTGCTCTGATACTAATTGATGAAGACTTGAATTCACTTAGGGAAAAAATATGCTTTCAAGTCTAAATTTCAAAGGAACCATATAAGAGTATTTATAGGGTTGTAATCATCCCATATATCAAATAGCATGGAAACCTAAATAAAAAGAAAATTAATAAAAGATAAGCTAATATAAGGAAAACTCCTAATGAAAGGAAAACTAATAAAAAAGAAACTAAACTAATCAAAAGTAATAATAATAATAATAATAATAATAATAATAATAATAATAATAATAATAATAAAGCATGCTGGAGACAATAACATACTGACTGACATATGATGATCTTTTGCAGGACAATATAAGAGACTTATTTTTTCACCACCAGTTGCAGTCTTTCCCCATCCTCTTGCAACTGACCTTAGCTTCCCAAGGTTTGCAACATTAACTGTATACCAGTAGTTCACATGGCACATCTGTAATTACTCATGATACTAATTATGTTATCCTTATTAGATACTGGAATTACCTAAGGAAGCAAACATTTGTTCTTGAATCCTACATATCAAAGGTTAACTGGCTGATGAACCGTGCTCTATTTTTTTCACATTGCTACTTATCCTGGGGATTTGTCTGTCCATATATTATGGCAGTAATACATGTTGCTGCAGCCCTAAGAACACAGTACGGTGGCATTGCATCAAATAATTCATCCGAATCATCTTTTGGTGAGAATACTAGTTTCAATTTGAATATGCTTAGTCCTTGTTGTCAAATTTTAGTTTTGGCCAGAAAGTTTTCATTATCTCTTTTTGGTCCTTGGCTATTATCTTCTAGTCCACATGGGCTAGAACAACAGTGTGCACTTAAAACACGTTACTCATAAACTATAGCTGTATATTCTGGTTTCATGCTGGTTACCAGTGTGCATTTTCGTTTCAGGTTTATTACTGGCTAGCTGCTTGCTTGTAGCAACGGTTACAGAACTTCTTTCAATGTGGAACTTAACAAAGGTGGAGGTTCAACTTTGCAACATGTTATCTCCAGAAGGGCCAAGAGTCTCACTCCGTTCATATAACTGGGGGCTTGTAAGCATCTTACATGCATCTCATTCTCTAACATCCTCATCTGTGAAAATATATCCAAAAACACTGACACCTCACTGATCAAGAAATCTACATTTGTCGTCAAATCTGTTTTTGGCAAGCAGGTATTTCTGGCTATGCTTGTAGACAACTTTTTGTACCCCATTTCTGCAGTCCGTTCGCATTTTTCACAGTCAATCAACTGGTCTGGCGTCCGTTATCATTTGAAGAAAGGAAAAATAAGTAGAGTAAGTCAGCTAAATGGTTACTTTTGCTTCAGCTAGGAATCATATTCCATTTACTTCCTGAGCTAAAAGATATGAACAGAAACTCGGCTTTTAATCCTGAGTGGATTTCTTGTGTCTAAATTAACTTTTCTATAGTTCTCCTTCAGATGAAAAAATGGTTTTATGATGTAGTTATTGAATCTGGTCACCTAAGTAGTGTTTTTATCGTTTCAATATTATGCATGTTCTAATATAAAGAATCAGCTTAATTCTCGAGATTGTCTTCCCCTTTTTTATTAATGATTTTCTTGGTATCTTTACTGCCTCTTGACGGAAAGAGACTTTAGGGTCTAATTATGAATTTCTTGAATCACATTGCAGATTGAAAGGTCAACAGAACCACGCTACTCTGACCTTGGCGGAAAGCATTTGTACCTTAAGAAGCCTCCCCATCCTAAGACTTCATTTCTTAGTTCCTTATCCAGAAGCTTGCTGCAGTGGTACCGACCAAAGAAGTATGACAGCTAGGAGTTGAATGCTCATTACTCATCTCCGTTCATGCATTATATTGTATTCTTTCTTCTTTTTTTTTCTCCCTTCTGATTTCTAGGAATCCGATTTAGTTGATCGATTCTTATGGTGTCATGCTCGCCTTGTAGATTTGTAATGTTAGTGCGGTGTAACATTATAAATACTTCTATTAACAATTCTCCAAAGAGGGAATTGCTTCTTCCTATCTCTTCATATTCATAATACGACCTCCGTTTACCATGATGTATCTGCATTGATGTTCTTATAAGTGGATGCATGTCAAAGAATATTGAACTACTATTTCAAATTGTATAGTTGATTAATCAGCTTGGTTCTGGTCAGCGTGAAATCCCCTGAACACTAAAGACATCTATCATTTACCTACCAACTCCTGCGTTGTTATGCACTTCTTTTAAAAATGCTTGAAACCTTGTTTTCACCGAGGCATCTGGTACTGTTTCAAAGTTGTCTAATTTATCAACTGTCATGATAGAGCGCCCTTAATGTCACTCGTTACCCATTTTATCCTTCTTTTTACTTTATACTAATAAATAATTTAATTATCCTTCTAAAAAATGACCAATTCTCAATAAAGTCAATCATATATATATATATATATATATATACATATATAATATTAATACTTTATCTCTATTAATACTAACTAAATTTCTTTATCAAAAAAGTAATTTTTTGTTACTGTTTATTTACTTCATTACAATAAATTATTTATTATTATATTATATTATTTATATATTTTCTTAGCCATACATTATAGTACCTTTTTTTGTAATATCATACATTTTTTACGAGTGCATAATATAAATTTTTTTATTAGAAATGCATAACCTTTTTTTATCAAAATAAAGTATAAGATGTAAATATTTATTATTCATACATCATATTTTTTTAATAATATTTTTTTACATCTTATATTTTGTTTTGTCAAAAAATATTATACACTCTTATGATTAAGATATATACTAATCAAAATATATTTATGTGTTTGTGTTACTTTTTAGATATCTAAAAATTTAGTGATAAGCACCAAATAATTATTATTTATAAAATTAATCTAAATCACATAAATAATATAATATAATGATAAATAATTATGTGTAATAAAGCAAATAAATAGTAATAAAATGTTATGTTTTTTCATAAAAAGTGTGTGGTATTAGTAGAAAAGATATTATGATATATGGCTAAGAAATTATCTACATAATATATATAATCATAATTAATTATAGTAAAGTAAATAAATAGTAACAAAAAATTGGTTATTATTAATGGATATAAATATTACTACCTTTCTTGAGAGTGTGTCAATTTTTTTAAAGAAAATTAAGTAAGTTGTTTGATGATATAGAATAAATAGGGATAAAATTGATAAAAAATGAGTTTTAAGGACACCCATCATGATACTCTAGTTTTCTCTCTTTTTTCGGTTATGAAAAATGATGTTGGACTAGTTCGGCGAAAATGAACTTTAACATACTGTAATTAAGGACTCGAAACTCGAACTCTCGATCTACAAGAATCCAAGGTTCCAACTAATCCACCTAAGAGTTAAATAGTCCACCTAAGAGGTAGTTGGTTAATACAGTATTTGCCATACCATTTGCACTATTCTTTCAACTCTGTCATAGAGCTTGTGCATATTCTTCAGAAACGGAGAATAATATTTCTGAAGCATTACCTTTAGCCGTCCGAATACATAGCGATGAAGTAATCTACCGGCAAATTGGACTCCTGAAAGGCAAGCATCCCAAGCTGAGGGAAAAAAACACCAGCATATAGTTCCACACAAAATTTGATGAACTAGAAACGAACATGCCTCGGTGACGTTTAATATTATCTTTCCCACAAAAATAAGTATGAAAATTTTAATGATTTGTGTTTTAGTTCTTTCTCTAGGAAATAATCTTTGTACTTGCCATGGCTTTTGAAGAAAAACATCAACAAATTTTCCCTACAGTAATGTCAAATGCAACCTTCGACTGCTCTCTCCAAATGAAAGCAGGCATAGAACGGAAACCAAGTACTCACCCATTGATGCATAATAAACAATCATTCAGAAAAAAATATGGCAAGATCCTTTGAAAAGCATTGTCACTCGAGAAAATCCACCAGAAATACATCAAAGAGGACGGCAAACACCTAGACAGTAATTCAAGGCACCAGCGCCTTCCAAACTTATTAACGCCAGACACCAACTAAAGAAAACATTCCAGTTCTAGAACACTCTCCCCCTCCGATAAACAAAAGCTTGCTTAATACTTGTAATCCTTGACATGCAAGCTCTCGGAGACACCCTCACCGCCAGCAGCATCACCCTTGTATGTTCCAAGCGTCGCCTCAGAGTTGGCCTTGCACCTCTTCAGAAGAGCAGCTCTTGCCTTCTCAATGTTCTCCTCCTTGCCAGCCCATGCCTTGAGAGTACTCTGCTGCAGAGCTCGGCCGAATGAGAAGGACAGGGACCAGGGCTTCTTTCCTTTCAGCTGGTTCATAGCATTCAGATTGAGGGTAGCCTCCTCCTCACTCTGTCCTCCCGACAGGAAGACAATGGCAGGCACAGCAGGCGGAACTGTCCGCTGGAGAGCCCGGACGGTGTACTCTGCAACAACCGCTGGGGCAACCTTTGCAGAATCTGATCCAGGAGTCACCATGTTTGGTTTCAACAGAGACCCTTCAAGAAGAACATGATGGTCATTGAGTGCCTTGTAACAGGCAGCAAGCACCCGCTCTGTCACCTCAGCACACTTCTTGATGTCATGTGGTCCATCGACGAGGATCTCAGGTTCCACAATCGGGACAAGGCCGTTCTCTTGGCAAATGATGGCATACCGAGCCAAACCGTTGGCATTGGCCTCAATCGACAGCTGAGAAGGTTCATTGGCACTGATCTTGAGGACAGCACGCCACTTAGCGAAGCGAGCACCAGCCTCATAGTACTTGGCACAGCGCTTGCCAAGATCATCATGACCCTGGGTGGTGGTCTCGCCATTGGTGCCGGCAAGCTCCACAGTGCCCTTGTCAACCTTGATGCCAGGGAGGACTCCACCCTCCTTGAGGACCTCGACGAACAGCTTGCCATCCTTGGTCTTCTGGTAGAGGGTCTCCTCAAAGAGGATGACACCACTGAGGTATTGGAGGGCACCAGGAGCGCAGAAGAGGAGCTCTCGGAGGGCTCGTCGATTCTCCTCAACATTCTCGACATTGATACTGGATAGACGCTTGCCTATCGTACCAGTGGACTCATCAGCTGCAAGGATACCCTTGCCAGGGGTGCCAATGTAAGTAGCATTGGCAATGAGCTCATCTGCATGACATTATTAATCAGTAAAGGATTTCAACCCTACTGAAAAAAAAGTAAAGCAGTGAATAGAATCCAACTAATACAATAGAATTCTTCTGAACATATACGGCAAGAAACCAACTAATACAATATAACTCTTCTGAACATATCCGGCAGTCAATTTCCCCATGAAATTTTGAATCTGACAATATCACATTAATTTTTTTGTTAAACCAATGTCACATTAGTTTGCAAAGCTTTCAAGTTTCACAGCCACATAAAACACCAGTTGTTTAATCCAACAGTATTAATGGGATTAGGAATTTTTTATCCTTTTAAATGCAGAACTGTCTGCAGATTACAAACATAAAAAAGGAAGCATTTTTTACCCAAAAACAAAATCGAATTTATCCGAACTTAAAATCTCAGGCAAACTGCAACAACCCTAGAACTTGTCCATAAAGAACACATAAGAAAAGGAATAGATGCCACAGTTAGCTAATAAATTTTGATACAAAACAAATATAAAAACTAAATTGTCACACAGATAAGAAAAAAAATTATGAAAAGTTGATCCGACTATAAGGAAAAAGAGGACAAAATGGAGCAAACCAAACACCTTCATGAAAAAAAAAAAAGGAAGCAGCTTTCACAATTATTTGCGGAATCGGAATACATACACATCAGATCTAAGGAAAACCCGTAACGTAAACCAAGAAAAGATGAAATTTTGACAGATCTTACTGTATAAAAACAACAAGAAGACTACAAATCAACAACCTTTTTCACAGAAATCTAAGAGCGCAGACGCCAAACAAATCGTAGGAGCATTCGCAACAGATCAGATCTACCAAACCTCCTACTCGTGACAAAAAGAAAAGGAAGACAAATCCAGACGCACCCATCCAAAAACAACACCGGGTAAAGCAGTCATCGTTCCGCCATACCTACACATAATCGCATGAAACAAAAGAGTATGCCAGAAGAAATCGTACCGTGATACTTCCCCTGGTAGGCAGTCATCTTCCTGCGGCTGAGACGAACAGAGACGAACAGAGACGAAGCAACGAGAGAGCGAAGCAGCCAGCGAGAAGGGAATCGGCGCAGCGGAGCAGTCGAGGAATTGGTAAGATTTATAAAGGGTCCAAGGGCGAGACAAACCAAAGGCGGCTCACAGAGTTCGGCCCGGTCCGAGCCGCTGTCTGGAGTCGGTCCAGCGATGGACCAGGGCCCATAGTTGGAGTAATAAAATATTTTACTCATATTTTTTTATATGGTTATTTGAGAGAATTTTATTTGCGAAATCTATTTAAGAGTTTTAAAATGAGATAAAAAGTGTAACATATAAAGTGCATCTACATTTATTTTATGCATATTAGCAAATATATATATATATATAGCGTATTTTACAAATTTATTTTATTTTCTGTTTAGTGCACCATGTTAAGCCTTTCATTTTCTTCTAATATTGAATCAAGTGGATTGAAAATTTTAAATTTTGTTTTTTGTTTTTCATACATTTTGCACATTTTCTTTTATTATTAGTTTGGATGTTGATGGAAATTCAAATGTGCAAAAATGAATTATTATCATATTTGCAGGCACACGTTCCATATTGTTTTGATTAATTAGGTATGAGACTTAGATTACATAAGGAGATCATAGGTCTAATATAAGAAATAAAAATAAATTATATCCCATGTGAAATTTAAAGCAAGGTATCAATTACTCCAATAAAAATTAGTTGAATGATATTTGACCTCTATTTCAAATTGGAAATGAGTGTTAAAATATTCTTTTATGTTTTAGCTCTTCCGAAATTTAGTTGCTTTTAACTATTCTTATTAAATTTAATCAATATTGTATTATTATTATTACTATTATTATTATTATTATTATTTGCTACTATATGTTTTAATTTGTTACATTCAATTCTTCTAATTGATATGTGGTCTTAACGGTTCATTTTTTTTCGTACTGCGAAGAGTTTATCCTAACAATTTGGAGGATTTTCATTTGAAATTCCTATAAAAAAAATTATCATCATAGCATCTTATATATGCATATATGGTAAAGTTGGCAGTTGCTTTGGACTTTTATGAGTTTTAAAAACTTATTCCAAAGTTTGAAATGGCCCAACTAATCATTCCATTAAATTGTCTACTTTGGGAAAGAAACCTAATCATGCTTTACTTTTGTTCACACCATTTGGTTAATAATTAAATTACTTTTCTATTAAATTATGAGTCGACCTAATTAATGAGGTCTCTCCTATCACCATTTATCCTAATTTTTTTTAAGATTTTTATTTTCATTTTCATTTTTAAAATGTGTGTGCATGGTTAAATATAGTTAATAATCATGTCTCAAAAATTGGATCAGGACTAATATCACGGTTGGATCGGTCCAATAAAATTGAACTTTTTTATTAAAATAATATTTTAATTATATATTTTAAAATAATAAATATATAGTCACATGCATACATGAAAGAATAAAATACTTGAATGATAATAATAAATCAATAATCAGGTCATTCATAAATTTTAATATATTAATTTATAACAATATTATTATAATATTTTCATCATTTTTTTCTATTACTAACATTAATTATTTTCTCTTATATTTATTTTTCATTCAAATTTTTTTTCTTATCATTCTTGAAACGGCCCAATAGAAATAAGGGCCCAAAAAAAAACCCTTCTTCCATTTTTCCCTCTCTCCCTCTTTCTCCCCTCCGTGATTTTTTCCCCTTCGCACGACATCACGCAACTGCTAGGGCAACGTTGACACCACAGCCTCCGGCCGCCTTTTGACCATCGAATGGTATGGTTTGATGCTCCTCGATGAAGCGAACACGAGGAGGTCATCTGATTTGTGTTTATGCGTGTGTGCGCAGCTCGGAGGCAGAGACGACGCCGGCGCACGGGAAGAGGAATCCGGCTGCATTCGAGGCTTTCGTGGTTGATTTCTCAGGTGAGTTGTGCACTGGTTTTAGATGATTACAAGATGGATTTTAGACTAAGATTTTGGGAGTAATTCTTGTGTAATAGGATTGATTTTTGGTCGATGGATTTGTAGCTCTTTCGTGGATTCCTTCGGCATTTTCAAATAACTCACGAATTGAGGGAATCCGGCGACATTGTCGGTGATTTGCGGCTGATTCTGTTCCGGTAAGTATGTACACCGAATGTGAATGTCTGTGATTCTTTTCGGTAGGATTTAATTGAGTTTTTGTCGGTGATATCGCAGCTCCTCTCGCTGATTTTTCGAACGTCGTTCATGGAGGTGCGTCGACATTTCGGAGCAGTCACGAGTCCACGAGTTTGAGTGAGTTATAGATTATGTATGTGAATACTATTCGATCGTTCTTGGGGCTGATTTCACTCTCATTTGATGGTAGTTGTTGGATGTGCACACGAGTCATCGGAGACGAGCCATGCCGGAGATGGAGAGGGTCGATGCTCGAGATCTGGACCGATTCTTGGTGAGTATCAACTCAGTTGATTTGTCGATCTAACTGGGGTTGATTATAGTTGATTTAGGTATATGTCTTTGATTTGTTGGGACTTGCCTACAGTTGTGATTCATCGGGACAGCAACACATCATCGCTGGAGAATTCGGATCCGACTTCTTCTTGCTATTGTCTTCCAGTGAGCGATACAGATTTTTCGGCAAGGACTTTAATGTATATAGTTTCAAGTTATAACTGTATCCTTGTGTGAATGATAATTATGATGTGTATGCTTGCTATTGAGTAGCCACAATTATAAGGTTAACGATTAATATGAGTTATTTTGGGAAATTACAGAACAACTCAACACAACATGTATATAAGTGTTTCTATCTTATATAAATATATTAGTAATCATATAAACATAATACAAGTAGGGTTGGCTGCTACGAAATTTTGATGTTATGTATAAGTACTAATTCATAAGCGAGTAAACATGACTAGTATTGGCGCTTGTTTGTATAAAATGATGTTGAAAATGTAAGTATATGATTACGTATATGTTGTTGCTATTTTTGTAGGATGTATAATATATCTAGCCTTCCTATGAGGATGTGAATAGGTAATATCGACAAGCACGTAAAGTAAGTTCAAACAATATTAAGAATGAACTCTAATATGTCATGCTAACTAAGCTCCGGTTGGGACCAATCGTTGAAGAGAGAAAGTAACTAGAATATTCGAGTTCAGCCATATAGTGATAATTGTCTTAAATCTGAAAAATGTATATGATTATTAAGACCAAATGAGAAAGGATATAGTTAGATGCATGATTATATACATTTATAAAAGTAAGTGTAACTAATAGAAGTTAATCGGATATTGATTAGGTTCTCGACTGACTAATTTGCTCGAACGCGGAGGACCCGACGAGGTCGAGCGTATCCGAGGTTAGTGAGACTTTCCGTAAACCTAGAGCAACACCACATCGTTGTGGTTCATTATATTCATTTCTTTAGCTCACATGATTGATTATGTTAATGATGTGATGATCTTTTGAGCTATTGTCTTGATGTGTGAGCTTCGGTTTTTCGATTGAATTTCATATGGATTTCAAGTACTCTGAGTTTTCGAGATTTATGTATGATGTTTACTCGTATGTCGAGATTTGAAAGCTTTTATGCTTGAGTGCCATAAATCCTGAAATGTTGTGGTAAAAGCTAGTGTCAAGTACTATTTTGAAATATATCATGATATATGTATATCTCATACATCTGCATTAGACATGCATGGTAGCCCACTTAGAGTGAGGTGTTTGATGATGATGATCGTAGCTCTCCCTCGTATGGTCGAGCGATGGCTCGTGTGGTCGAGGTGATCTACTAGTACGATGATAATGATAGTTCATGCCCGTGGCAGGTGACGGCTCGCATGATCGAGAGAACTATTTGTGGTGACGGTGTGATGCCTTCGTGTGGGCGAGCGACGACTTGCGTGGTTGAGGTGGTCATCAGTCGTGACGGGATGTATATGTGATCGCAGATGGCGAGGTGTCATGACACGTAGATCAGCTCATACATAGCATGTTTTAACTCCTTCATTGATTGCAAGTATTTTATATATTTTTTATCGTGCTTTTCGATGGTTGTGTTTTCGGGTGGTTTAAATATTTTATGGATCCATTTATTTTACTCACTGAGCCATTTATGCTCACCCCTCTTATTATTGTTGTTTTGTAGGTGAGGAGGAGGAGATACTCCTCAAGGATTGAGGCTATAGACCTCTTGCATGCTCACCGGGTTTAAAAAGGGAAAAAATAACTAGGATTGTGTGTATATGAGAGTTTGGAGAGTTTTAGACTCTCGTCCATTCTTGTCATATCCATTGAGTTTTGTCTATTTGTCGGACCTTCATGTCGGTTTATATGTTATCATTATTTCGGAGTGTTGTGAACTCATTGACGGGGCATCTGACCCTACCTTTATCTATTTTAGTTCTATTTTGTTTATATGATTTGAGCTTGGCCCATATTACCTATTTGTATATGTCGCATGGACCAATTTTTAGCAAAGGTCATGCCGAAATTTTTGAAAAAACCTAGTTTATTTCTAACCGTTGTTTTTTGAGTTTGAATTTGAATTATGTAGAATGACTACAACACCCTTGCCGCGTCCCGGGCGTCGGGTTCGGGGCGTGACAATCTCTCTTTTAACTTTTAGGATTGTTCTTTCCATTCCTCTCTTTCTTTCTTTCTTTCTTTCTTTCTTTCTTGAAATATTTTTTTATTCTACTCTTGTTTCTTTACAATACTCTTTTAAATCTCCTTTTATTTTTATAACAATTAATTCTTAAATTTCCTTTTATATACTATATATTTTTACTTTATTTCCTTTTTTAAATGAATTTGATTGTGCATGACTTTATTTCGTCTTACTTTCCATTTTATTTTCTTTTATGATGGATTAATTTAATTTATATTTGCTTTTAGTCCAAAAGAATAAAAAAAACATTATTCTTTTATTCAATCAGATTTTCTGGTTCATCTTGGTTCTTCTCGGTTTTAATTAATTGTAATCAATATTTCCTATCTTCAAATTTATAAATAATGACTTTCAAAATTACACGAAAAATTAAGAAAGCATAGATTAATTAACAACACTTCTAAAAGTTCTACTTAACAACATTATCTTTTTAAACATTTTCCTTCTCATATTATATGTTAATAATTATATAAGATTGATAAGAATAATAACGATAAATTATAGCGATGAAATGTCTTAAAATATTAAATATTGAAATATCAATGATAGTGTCTTATATATGTTGAAAAATCATAGTTTCTTTGGGATTTCCATTTTTACTTTATAACTTTTATTATTAATTCTAGCTAATAATGCATATGTGATGTGACACATCAAGTGCATATTATTTGGCCTTCATGATTGTAATTAACATCATTTTTCCGCCTTATTTTGACCCATGTCTTTACTTTAGACCAATTTTTTTTCTTTTAATAAGCACATCCGTGTCATATTCAAATTTTGGCAATTTGTGCCTTTAGAATTAGTTGATGTTGTTTTATGTTATTTATTTTAGGGCATTTGTAGAGAAAGGAGTATTCACATCCTCACACGGAAAGGCATCAGAATCCAGCATATCAAACCGCCAGAAATAAAAAATGCGGGAGAATTAGGACAACTCATGATTGGTTAGAGCGAATAAAAAAGAATAATTTTGGCTTGGACAAAAAAGGGACATTTGTCGACATGACACAAAGAGGATAAAAGAGCCAAAGAAAGAAGGCAACGACATCTTCCAATTCATTCGATTCCATCTTCTTCGTTTGGACAACTCAGAGGAAAACGACTATTGGAGAAGGGAATTTGCAGAGAAGAACTATGAGCATTTCTAAACGTATTACTCTCATTTGATGATGATGATAATATATAACTAATAAGAAAATTCTGGAGTTAGTATTAGGGATGATGAATAGGATCTATATTTTCTTCTGAACTTGTTGAACTATTTCGGATTCTTGTTTACAAACTTGTTTGAATCATTCTTGTTTGATTGTAATTGGATTTGATTAGCAATTACTTCTGCTTATATTTTTTTTGTTTTACGCTCACTTCCAATTGGATGATAAGCATTGACCGAGGGGTATTCGTGAATTTAAGTGTTCACAGTTCCATGATTTCATTGATTAGATTTTGAGTTCTATTCACCATTGAATGTTTTCATGTTCCTACAACCGTGAGGAACTTATTTGTTTTCTCAAGGCTTAGGGTAATTGGAGGACGACCATCCTTTCTTATTCATATATGATATAGTAGCAAACTCCATCACTGATTCTTTAGACTTATGATGCATGGGTTATTGATGCGAGTAAAAATATACATATTGCACACATCTATTTTATATCATTTTCCAAGTGTTTTACATTAATTCATGCATTATTTTAGTTATTTTAGTTTATTTTGCATTTATGAGTTAGATTCTACCTAAGTGCTCTTTATGATTAATTTTCAGGCCAAATGACATCAATTCATGGCAAATGCTGCAAATGACAGAATCAGTCGATCACACTATTTGATATTATATACTTTTTTAGGAGTTGATTATATTTTGAAGACTCTCAATTAAAAATATTTATAATATTTTCTACTTCAAATAAGAATTGATTCACTTGAGAAAATTCAATTGAAGGAGGACTTCGAGCTTTTCCTATTCCAATTAGGAATTATTCTTTTGAAGAATTTGACTAGAAAAAGGTACCCAAACTTCATGGAAAAGACTTATAATCATTATATAAAGACCTATTTCTAATGAATTTGAGATATTTTTGAAGTCCAAAAATTCAGCCCAAGAGAGAGTTACGAATTTGAGGAGAAATTAAAAGATTTTATCATCCTTCTTCCTAATATGACTTGGAAAAGGACTCCTATCTTATCCTAACTCCTTGGGGATAAAAGAATTATATTTAAGAAGATTTGGAAGATTTTGATGGTTTAAAATTCAGCCTAAAAGAGAGTTACGAATTTAATTGAAAAATATAAATTCTTTCCTATTTTGACTTGGAAAGAATTTGAAAACATCTCAACTTTGTGGAAGATTTGGAGACCCCTTGAAGA
>LTAE01002648.1:0-23074 GCA_001647135.1 Pontederia paniculata | reverse complement strand
TTGGCATACTTTGACAGATATTGTGCGAACGAGTGAAAGCCTTAGTTCCCCTTGTGAGAAGGGTCCAAGAGCTCTTGAGAGAGATTTGTAAGAGGTTGTCTCATTGTCCTCGTGCAAGAAAGGAGAAGTTGTAAGGGAGCCTTCGCCCTTGAAGAAAGATATAGTGATCTCCGGAGATCTCATGGGAGAAGACCGGAGCGGGGACGTAGGCCAGAAGTTCGGCCGAACCTCGTCAACAAACTCTGTGTTTGTTTTGTGTGTTTGTTCTCTCTTTACTCTCTTCTCTGTTTGTTTATGTTTGCATTGACAACTTCCGCTGATAACCTGTTTAAACTAACAAAAAGAGAGTAAGATTTTTTAATACACCAATTCACTCCCCCCCCCCTCTTGGTGCCATTTTGATCCTACAGCTAGACAAATATGCTCCGATACCATCTTGAATTACATGATTTCCCACACAACATCATATAGATTATAATGTCTTATATAACTACAGCAGCTACAAGAGCATCGATAAGATGTATTCATATGTAATCATGTCGCATCCGAGTGGCAGAAACCATGGAGAGGTGCTAGTGGCTTAGAGTGGGTCATGAGGTTATGTTGATTTGCATGGTGACAAAGATGATTACTCCACTACACGAATTGTTTTTATTAGCTTTTGGTTTCTTACTCTCAACTATCCTCAAAAGCTGAACAAAATCATCAAATCATTGATTAGATAAAATGGAGGAGAAAGACGACAGCCAAATACCAATAGTTATACTACTCGTCGACTAACAACATGCAACACATACTTTCTTATTTCTTGCTTCAACGTACAACCTAGGTAACACGCTTGCTAATGGAAGTGTGGAATGCCCATGAAGTTTTCCAAAAGAGGAAGTTACATTCATCACCAAGGCGCAAGGACAAATTTGGTTTAATTTTAAATAGGGCACCCATTACTCTTTTCACCAAAACATTGAAGCACCACTTGGAATTGTTAATATGAAATCCCATGATAATACTTTCGAGTGGAAGATAAATATGATTGTGGACCATAAATTCCAACATCACCCATAACCCAGCATGCCCACTTGGCCAAGAGAGCTTTATTTTTTTCACGAAGGTCCCGAACACCTAAGCCACCTTCTAAAATAGGTCGATAGACATCCTTCCAAGAAACAAAGTGAATTCCTCGGGTAATACTCCCTACGTTACTCAAAAAAAATTACTTCTTAAGTATTCAATCCTCGCTCCACTTATCGAGGCATGCAATGAGAGGTTGAGATAAAATAGATAGGAATTATCGAGAGCATACCACAATAAAGTAAGTCGACCTCAATGTGACAAAGTCTTTGAACTCCAATCCTTTAGTTGACGTTCCACCCTTTCAATCACTGATAACTAATCCCTTAATCTAGTTTGTGTTTTTGTTATTGGTAACCCGAAGTACTGAATAGGTAATTACACAACTTGGTATTAAGTGCCATTTAACATTCCTAAAACTCTAGGTCATCCATTCATAAGGTTATGAGTGATGATTATAGTATGTAGTCCAAAAAAATCCCCAAAGATATAAATAAATATTGAAGTCTTTCTCACTGCATCCACCAATGCCCTCAACTAAAAAACAATTGTATTATTTGCATATTGTAATAACTAGATGATAATGTTCTGAGTAGAATTCCCAATACTCGATTCCATACCTATAGTAAAATGTATATGTGACACACGTGAAATGTATGCAAATCATATAATATATATTATGAAGGAAATGTCCACGAACATTTTCATAAGCATAAAAACCTTTTTAAATGCGTAAAATTCACGTACAATATATGCAAAATAGTATGTCTCATATACTTCCCACAAATTTTGGACCCTATATTAAAAAGAATCATAATATGTTGTAAACAAAATCCACAAATGGCATTAAATTGAAATGTCTCATTGTAATTTAGATTTAGCGCGTCATGGATTTATATATCATTTTTTGTAATGTCTTTGAATCTACCACTCTAATATTGTGCTAAGGCAAGGATCTAACGTTGTTACAAGTGGGATTCAATACACTATGATAGTTATATATCATACAACAAAAACATAATAATTATATATCAATTCCTATTCTAACAAAGGAAATAATAAACATTTTAGGCATATAACAATCAAAAGATATAAATCATAATCTTGCAATGAAAATTTCTATAACATAAAGGATTCAATATCCATAATCCATGATGATATTCAACATAGAGGTCACATAATACATCAATAGGTTCACATAAGTTTTATAACATATGCTCGTAGAACAAATAGACTTAATACTAAAACTCGATAAAGGGATGTGAGATAAATGATTCGATAACACCTAACATGTGCAATCTTCCGCCACCAATGATCAGTCTGAATCACTTGCATGGATCCATAATGCAAGAGAGATCTCCCAACTTAAACTATGTAAAGATTGCCACTATCTCGAAAGAGACAGTATGACAAGTATACAAATACCAATATATCAATGATTCATAAAATTTAATTAGTGTTCAATTAGTGTTCAATATTTCATTTCAATCTTATCAAAATCAATTTAAATTCAATCAATCATGACATGAACATCAATATCATTATCATGTATAAAATGTTCAATTATCAGTAGATTCGTGCCAAGTTCAATTTGATTCAATCTTTAGGTTATTATTAAATATTTTTCAATTCAATTCAATCAATCACTCAAGTGGTGGTTAATTTCATATGCATTGAATGACTAACATGTACATCATCCAATAAGGATAGCTAGGCATGTGCCATCATGTGCACCTAAGTGATTTTTCCGAAGATAACCACATTCACACGTCTAATCAATATACAAATAATCTATTCGACAATTTGATGGAATCAAGTCTTTCTTCAATGTCAAATTTAATCAATCAATATATCAATCATGATTGCATAATCATATTTACGGCTTTAGCATTAAATAGGTTTCTAAGTTATGACAATAATCAATCAAAGTTCTTGATCATACAACATGACTATATAGGTACATATACTACATACTAGATAATTCAATTCAAAATGGGGTATGAGTAGAAAGTTAGAAACATAGATAATTAGATACATAAAACATGAATAACTTATATTTAATGCTTAACAATGTCATAGAGGCATATTTGACCCACAAAGGTTACAATTGCACACTACGATCTAAAGGAAGATCGTTAGAGTTTGTATTGTGATCACAATGGGTGGTTACGATTGAACCATAGCCACTTGGGCTCACTACGGTTTGATGAATGATCACTACAACTTCACTACGGGTGATCTATAGCCACCAAAATTTCGCTATGGGTTGGAGGGTTCTAGCTACCACGAGAAGCCCTCACTATGGTAGGTTGTCGTGGCTACGACATAGCCGTAGCCAAATGTCCTGACCATTGTTCCATTGGAGTTTCATCAAACCTGTAACACAATGAAGTTTCTAATCACTTGTACCCTACAATTGCAAGTTCTAAGAGCATAAACCCTAAGATTGATAGTTCCAAATGTTCAATCTACCAAATGGTATCCCTAAGATTGTGTTCAGTATATTGTCTTTGCATATTAATTACCTAGCAATCTACATTTCCTCTTAAAAAAAATTTCACTTATTAAATTGCTCGTAACGTGCATTACCTTGTTTAGTATGCATAAGTAATATGTGTGACAATCTTTATTATCTTATTTACTATATAAAAAATCAATAATATATTCTTTTACCAAAATACTCTTGAATGAAACAATTACGTTTATAAATTTATGTAAATTTAATTTGAATTCTTTGAACTTGAATCACAAACATATATTCCAAACTCATGAAATTTATAAATCAAACAAATAAATGTATAAAAAGTGGTATATAATTTTCTAAGATAATTCTTCTAAATTTTTATTATATTTGAATGATTAACAATAAAATTTTATAATATATGAATAATATATTATAGTGAATTAATAATATTATTATTAAAATTAATATAAATAATAATGATTTATTTAGTGATAGTGATAAAAAAAATATTACGATACTAATTAAAATTACTATACCAATTAATAAAATATTTTATTAAATTTATTTGCTTATTTTTATCACTTATTTAAATAAAATTATAAAGGACGGATGTGGGAAAAAAATATAGTACATTGCGGATTGTCACCTCTCACATGGGCAATTCAGATTGTCGCTTCACAAGCAATTTATATTGTTTATTAATGTAGATTGCATGCAAAATTAAAATAAGTGAACAAGACAATGCGGTGGACCTAAATAATTTAATATAATATTACTAATAACGTGAAAAAATTACCTCTATAGAAATGCTCCCTAAAATCTAATGTGCATAATAAGAATTAGGGTTTTGACATAACAATTGAGAAATGTACATATGTGCATACAATTCTATCAATGTTGTTAGAATTTTATAGTTCAACGCAATCAATTTGCTCATTGCAACCATCTAATAAGAACAATGCAATCAATCCAATCTACAACCTATCATATACACATGAAATCATGCACACACAATTACCTTTCTCCCTACTTCATGTGCAAGAACCATGAGTCTTGATGAAGTTTTATTAATTCAACAAAAAAAAACAATGCCAAAGTTATGTTTGGAAGGAGAAATGGATCCATCTACATACTAAAACCCAAGTTAAGATTTGTTGACTCTCTTGATTTATTTCTTCCCCAAGGATGATCTCCTCTCTTTCTCCTTGCCCTTGTCACCATTCTTGCTCCTCCTCGAGTCTTTGACGAGCTTCTAAGTGTGAGATGGATTCCAAGAGAGAGAAAAGGAAAAGAAAATTGAAAGATGTTGATTGGTTTTTTTTATTTTTATAATGAGAATTTAGGTTAGGTTTTGAGCTTCCAACTGTCAGTTTAGGTGTGTGGTGATCCTTTAATCCCCATTTTAACTTAAATTGGATTATTATATTTTTGGTCTAATCCGAGTACAGGGTCATATATAATACAATTTCAAGACATCGATGATACAGAAAAACATATATAGGAGTTTAGATAAGTTCAATATCTGCTTCTTATTGAATGTTTTTTATTAATTTTTTGAATCATGTCTTATTTGTTTATTTTAAAAAAATATTATGCTTAAAACATTAGCTTATTCAATTTTGATTTTTAACGTTTAAGTTTTCCCTTTTTCCCAAACGTCCTTTTTTAGTTTTTTTTTCTTGAAACTGATATACTTTGATTAAGGTGCCAGCTAAGGAAAGGATAAAGCAACATTTAAGTTTGTCCTTTTAAAGAGGCAACATTGTATACGGAGGACTTTTATGATGCACATGCTATCATGATTACCACAAGATTAGGTCGTGGTCGCGTTAAATTCGTTTTGGTTACCAAGATGCAAAATTAAATACATAAAGGTATATACAACTATACAATAAAATAAAAGACATAACATCTTAATGTACGAGTTGACATATGCTTCACCACGCAATGATCTTATTTTAGTTGAAAGAAACACGTCAAATTATATTAATTTCCTTAAAAAATGATCGAAACGAAGATAAATTTCTTTAACAAAGTTATATGATTAATTGATGATACATCTCTTGTGAAATATGAAATGAATAACTTGATAATAAGATGTCATTTGTTTATATTCTTCCTTGTTTGAAAACATAGATTCTTGTTCTCATGTTTTTTGGAAGTTTCAACTATATTGCTTGTATTATACGTGTAAGAGATCCCGCCCCATTAGAAATATTGTCTGTTTTAAACCTCGCTTGCACAACTTTTTAGAACGCATCTCAAGAAGTCAAAAGCATGTTAACATATAAGTTCAATGTCTCTTTATTTTTTTTGTCCATGTGGAATTTGCCTAAGTGTCACAATAAATCTTCTTAAGGACTCAACGTTCTTATTGAGATTTGTCTCACATAGATCTTCTTAAGGACTCAACGTTCTTATTGAGATTTGTCTCACATAGAATAACTCTTATACCAATTTATTAGATTGTGTCCCATTAAATATATTGTGCACTTTGAATCTCAGCCCGCATAATTTTTTTAAAACGCAACTTAAGGGGTCAAAAACATGTTAACATATAAGTCCAACATCTCTTTAGTGTCTCATCTACATAAAATTTTCTTTAGTGTCACAATACATCCTAGATTTCAATTTTGTGAGAGATCTCTCAATGTATATATAATTAATTGTAGCTAGGATATTAAAGTTAATAGCGAATAAAATAGCAACGGATGTATTTCGCATTTGTTGACTTCAAACAAAAGTATTTCTTGATTATTGTTCACTAACTTAACGAGTAATTTTCATCAAAAGTCTTCTAACTTCGCCTCGATCACATGGCATCCACATTAAATGGGCACTTTTGTAAGTTATATATTAAAATAATTCATATAATTAATCATAAAACAAAAAAAAGGAGAGAAGGGGGTGTTGCCCCCCTCTCTCTCTCTTCTTGGACGAGAGGAGGTCGATCCCCATCTCGTGCATATTTTTTCCTCCTCTAGTACTCGACAGAATTCGTCGGTCGAGAAACTTACTATAATGGACGTCGAAGACTCGCCAGGGCGTCCATCTACGAGCTTCAGCCATGTTTCGCTACGTTTTGGCATCGGCGCTCAAGCTCGACCAGCACCGTCCCTTGCATCGACGTCGACGACACCAAGAAGCAGCTTCAGTCATCGACGTGCTTCGTCGAACAAACTTCGTGCTATCGAAGGACGAAGTCAGTGTGAACCTTCACGTAAGCATGACTTTGAAGGGGAGCTTCGGGTATGATCTCAAAGGGTAGCGGATATAGTCTTTTTAGAATGACTACACACCTTTTATGTCATTTTTTCCTCTGATAAGTACTTGGACCCATAATACTTCAATCTCAACCGCTCACCCACAAGTAGGATGCATAATCCTTCAGGGTCATGCTGTTGGAGGTGTTGTGCACTCAATCGGCCCTCAAGATGGCATTGCCGAGGGAGCATATCAACCTCGTCGAGTGACCGCTGCAGTGGAAGAGGAAGGGGCTGCTAGAAAAGCTCGTGGACCCAAACCTCATCGGGATGACAACAAGGATTCGTTGAACAATTTCGCAGAGGCATCCGAGAAGTCTCTGGCATAGTACGGCTCCGACTCGGCCATCCATGGGTGATGTCCTCTGGAACCTCAAGCATGTCCTTCAGCTAGGGGATGTCAGCCCTCCCGCGCCTTCTGCTGTAGGCGACACTGCTCAGGCGACGAAGCCAATCGAGAGCAGCAACAACAAAAGTGTCGTTGGAGTGGCCCACGGTCTCCTCGACACTAGCGAACGTTGGCGAAGACGTTCATATTCATGTTGTCGACAACATGTCTATCGAGAACTCAAGCACGTAAATGGCAAGCGAGCTATTCGCTCAACTTGGAGGCATGAAGGGCAGGTGATGGACTCGGTTCAGAGCTTCATGGTCTGTATCATTGCTATCTTTATTGCTCCATATTTATTTAGCATTGCACCAGTGATCATGTATGAGTATACATAAATGTTCTGAGGATGTTGGGATTGGAGTTTTATTTATCTTGTGCGACAATTAACCTTTTTTATCATTACTGAAAGAAACAAAAGAATCAATCTTCAATTCATATACACTAAAAATTGATGAGCTAAGAAGACATTTGTACATACAACTCAATATTTTAGATTCTTGCCAAGCTTCTTGTGAGAATTCCAAAGCATAATGTACTTATCTCCAGATGGTATCCTTCTAGTATGTGCTTGTCCTACTGTTTCAATTTCTATCAACAACAAATTCACTACTGGTAATCGAGTTGCTGTCGTTAGCCTCTGTTCCATGGAACTCAATCTACAACCTCTGGTTCAGTGCTGAATTGGATCCAATTCCCTTCTTTTCTGGCTTCAACTCTTCCTCCAGTATTGTAGCCAGAATCTCTTCATGTAAGGATTGCGCTGATAGATTGAAGCAAAGAATGTACCAACTCTGAGCTTTTTCTTTCTTGTCTTTGATGATAAATTCTAGCTCATTCTAGCTTCCAGTCGGATTGTCACCATTATCGAAACTAAAACTTGCTTCTTTCTACGGAACATGGCTGAATCTGGGCAAATCTTCGACTTCCGTTAATGTAAGTTTGCCGGTCGGCGAACTCTGAACGAGGACTAGAGGAGGAAGAAAGCAAGAATGCGCAAGCGGGAGATCGACCTCCTTTCGTCGAAAAAGAGAGGGGGGCAACAACCCTTCTCTCCTTTTTTTATATATTTTAGTTTTATAATTAACTATATGGATTATTTTAATATATAACTTACAAATAAATTGTGCCCAAGTTACTTGTAAACCTATGATTACAGGTAAAGGGGACCAATTTGTTAGAATTTGTAAGTTCGAAAACTATTTTGGAGAACTAAAACGGGGTCGAGGCAAAGTTAGGGGATGTTTGATAAAAATTACTCTAAGTTAACCAATATCTCATCTTTCCTTGAATCTTGTAGGCATTTATAATGAAAGCTTCTGAAAAGTGTCCAATATCGATGCTCCATCAAAGCAAATCCAATTACCCAAAGACAACCACATATCATTCCAAGTGAGTCGTATTCGATCCGGGTCGACAAAAATTAGTCAATATTAATAGCCTCAGATAATGTGGGAGAAATGTCTATTTCTAGCTTTTGCGTTCTCATTGCCTCGTGGGATCAGTGGACATGGCATGCTGGCCTAGTTTTTTTTTTCTTTAAACCGTCAATTTGGCCATATGATCAACACACGGAACCAACTTACGTACAATTTATGAAACTCCTGATGCTCTAGTTTTTACGTTTCGTTGCTCGACCCGACATTCCTCTAGTACTTCTTCTAGTCGCTCTTGCAGTTGTGTTGTGTTACACGATTACGTGTGGCACAGCCAGAAGGACGAGGCCCACGTGGACGAGCCACATTGTTGTATTCTCTTGTATGCTATGCATGAAGGGGCATGAGATTTTTTCATTGATTTCATTCTTTAGCTGCCTTTGAAGTGTATGACCATGGATATATGAATAGACTTTAGAAACAGAAAACCTTATCCACCAAACAACATACTATGGCATAGGTAGCACACGAGCATACTAAAATAAAAGTACATGAAAACATATAAAATAACAAGACCCAACCTTAGTAAGAAAGGATAGTTATCATACATTGGTAATTAGAAAGGATAGTTATCATACATTGGTAATCCTCAAAAGGAAACTGACTGTAGATTAGTTAGTCATTGCTACCCTAGTGGTTTCTCCATAAAATGCTGAAATGATCTCTAGAGGAATCATCCTAGATCATCTACAATGATGACACAACTGCAGCAGTTACCTATAGAAACATTATGAATAAGAGTAAGAGTAGCAACATTAAGGCTAGTCAAGCCAACCACAGGAACAAGCAAACGCACATAAGCTATAAATGGCATAAAAAAAGAACATGAGCTGAGAATTTGGTGGGGGAAGGCTCATCAATGTTAATACAGAATCGAAGGCGTGTGACAGAAAAGATTAAACTTATATCTTAAGCCACTAAAGCGTTTAATCATAAAGAATCCAAAAAACATACTGCCATTTAGATAGAATGAAAGTAATTAGATTCATCTAACAAGGATATATTCAATGACTTCATTTCCTACTAACATCTGCAATATATGGTTTAAATGCTAAGATGTACACATAAGGTCAAGGATCTTTTTTTCTAGAAAGGAAGCATTAGGGCAGAAATAATCAGTGTCCATGGGATCCGTTTCTCCTGCAAAAGGAGCAGCATTACTGGAGCAAGCACTTAATCCGATTGAACTACATATTAAAAATTGGAAATTGCTGGGATCTGATTATCCTATGATGGCAAGATCAAGTACAACTACCAGAATCCATGGCCATGTGTAGAACTCAATAGCATGAAGATCCCAAATTTAAAATTAGTTTTTTTTTCTTTTTTATATATAATATTTTTTTCTTTTTTTTGAGAAGTGTATATAATATTCTTTCAGATGTTTTTTATATAATTTAAATAAAGAATACAAAATGCAAAGTGACTTTGAGTGGAGACATGAAAGAAAATTGCAAAACTATCATTTCATCTGCATAGGAGAACCTTAATCATTGCCATGTATATAAAGATACAAATCTTAGAATGATATCAAATGTTTTACCAATTTATGCAATGAAGCACCTCCAAATAAGGTTCACAATGCATGCTTCGGGAGTTTGGCTTTGACATTGGATACATTTTTGCTCTCAAGGAATGTATCAGACATAAAGCTTGATGATGTAGCTAACCATGGCTTATATGCTCCAACATGCCCAATATTCTGCAAGAATATTCACGATATGACATTCCAATGTACATTAAAGTTAAAAATATAGGGAAAACTTTCATTTCATCAGTGAGGAAATAGAAAGCAAAGTAATAGCAGCAACTCCAAGCATTCAACTAATAAGGCAACTACAGTTATCGAATTTGGAACAAATCCCATGTTTCTATGAAGCAATCAATGGAACTACACTCCACAAATATATCTCCACTATTGAGGTTACATAACAACGAGACACTCTACAACATTAGTTCATCTCCATCATGTTTCATTTGTGTACAACACAGCTCCCTTGTAACACCCTAAAATTTAATAAAAAAAATGGCATGTTTACTATTTTTCTACGGGCATTTTCGTCTTCAGGAAAAAAAAGGAGAATAAAAACAAAAAAACAGCTGGCACTACCTTATAAGGGAAGAGAGAGAAGATCATATTCTTCTCTTATCCCATTTCGAGCAGAACAAAAGGAGAGGAAATGGAGCTACCACCTCACCGTTGTCCGTGCCGATCTGATAAATCAGAGGTCACCTCCATATAGAGCACAATGAGGGGCAACCACTGAGTTCGTGTTGAGGGGATTTCATCTACTGAGCATCAGACAAACGAGCTCCGAAGCCTCAGATGTTGCCAGCAATTTTAAAAAGAAGTCACTCTGAGCTTTTAGATGTTTTTGGGAAGGTCCAAATAAGTTTTAACTTGAATTCTATGTGGAATTGATGTCGAATTCCAATTACTACCGTCGAGCGGCATCCATTTTAGGCACTACTGCATCAACTCTTGCCATTCTCTCGTCATCACAACATAATGGAGATACTGTTTTGACTTGTTAATTGCCTTGGGGTAAAGGCTCCATTACTTTATTGTGTGGTTAATTAATTTAAATCTACATGTTACAAGAGTAGGCAGTAAGCTAGTGATGTTATATAGTTCTAGTAAATTTCTTATTAATGATAAATATCAAAATCTGTTCAATATAACCATCTTAAAATCTTATTAGTTTGATTTTACAAAATACATTATAAATCTGAAATAGAAGTAAATAAATGTTGATTGTACAAAATCATTGAAATATTAAGAAATATAATAAAGTTTACTATAGCATACTAATAACAACCAGGCATGAGAAAAGATTGGCAAATAAAATGGCTTATTTTTTAATAGCTAGCTGGAAGATGTTTCACGAATGGGATAGATGCATTATATGGTATGTGAATGTAATTATGCTAGGAGACCATAATTGGTGATCAAGGTTGCTGCCATATGGGTAGCTATTACAAAGGGGTACTAGTAGATTGTCATGATATACAGTACCATGGCCAACAGGTCGCACTAAGTTATTAGAACTGGTGGATTCATGTTTGGAATCTTGTATTTGTAACATGAATTAATTAATAGAACCCAATTGGCTTGTGGATGGTGCACTTGATTAAAGGAGATCACTATATAATGTGTATGAAAGGTGGTGGTTGACTAAAGACAGCACCACACTGCAACAAATGATTATAATGAGTTTACTGTTAATCATAAGTGATTTGGATTAATAAGGAATTCAGGATTATAAGATTAATTCTCTTAAAAGGGAGTTGTAAATGCTAAACGATGTGTTTTAAGCCAGTTACTACTGAGTCTAAGAAGTAAATAAGGTTCTAGTTATTAGATTGTCAAAATTAATTAAAGTGGGAAAATTAATCTGATTTATGAAATAGAGAATATTTATGGATCAGATTAGGTGAATTAAGGACTAATTAGGAAATTGAAAGAATTCACTTTGTAGACCTATTAAATAACCAGTAGCAATAATTTGTGATGAAAGAAAGCTGAACACGTGTAAAGATGTTATATCAGGGATACTTATATTTATACTTACAAAAAGATTGAAAATTAAAACAAAGGAGTGTATTTTTAATGAAATGAGTATTTAAAAAAAAGATAGATGATAATGATTATACTTATATTTTAGGAATTTAATTAATTATATAATATTTATTTTTTGGTGAAAAGATTATATAAAATATAATTAACTAAATATGTTTGCCAAAAATGAGAAAACTTGGAATAAGTATTTACTAAGATTGATTAAATACGAAAATTCATTTTAAAATTGTTATTATTATGGAATGTGAAATTATCAAGTAGTAATTAATTCAAATTATTAAGTTAATTGTTACAATTTTACTAAAATAAAGGAATGATTAATTGAATTATTGATAACGGGAATAAATGGAAAAAATGACATAAGAGTTTGAAAAGAAAACACACAAAAAACTATCAAGATTGTAACTATGTGTTTGCTGACCAATTTAATTTAACAGGAGTTGTTAATGGGACTTAAATGGATTTTTGTTTAGGTGATTCGAATTGTTGATTGAACTCGGACTTTAACGACTAGACGAGGTCAAACGCACACGATGTGAATGGATTTTCACAATAACATTAAGTATGCTCCTAATAGTTATCCATAGACTTATGATGTGGTAAGAAGCATTTTCTCTAATATGGATTATGATAGATTCATGTGGATGAACTTTTATCATTTCAAGCTTGGATCGATATAGTACAAATATATGATGCTATGATTCATGCAAATTGATTATGATACTTCTACTATATCAACTTTTCAAAATGGCTTTGTGATGTTTTCTTGGTTTTTCGAAATTATGAGATATTGTGATATTTCTGTCAAATTAGAAATATAAAAATTAAATGCTTACATGCAAATTGCATGTACATTCATACATCATAATACATGTCCCATAAAAATTAATTTCAAGCAGAAATTTCATTACATTGGAGCTTGATCAACTCTAAGTAGGTGTAGCAACCACAAAATCTATTCAATGGCAGCAGACATTAAGGCATGCGTCCTTTGCGAGGGCAATATTGAATTTCGGCAAACATTAAAGTTTACCTAATTACCACACAACTTACTAATTGGTAACGATTCTGCCTATGTGAGGTCTCCTCTCTTTGTATTACTTCTTTTGTAATAAAAAAAAGATGTTTTAATCATATCATGTCATCCATGGATTTTCTCGTGGTTTTTATTGAATTGCATTTAGGTCGGTCTTCTCAATTTATCAAAGAGTGGACAGTGTCCTCCACTCATTGAACTCGCAATGCTCACCCCCTCATTTTCTAATCCTTGCAGGTGATGACTACTAGTATGACACCATGATGTGATTATGGGTAGAAATTAAGTTAAGATATTTGAGGATGTGTTACATTGTTGCCCTTGGTTACTAATTGCAATGCCAACATAATTTGGATAATATTCCTGTTTTAGTTTCTTGACAATTGGAGACTTACAATTCATCCTTATTTGATGCATGTTGAGATCTGATATTATGTGACATATTGACGAGCATGTACATCTTCAAAATTTATGTCCCATTTGATATACTTGATGTTGAGCCAGAGAGTGCCCCTGCATCCTTTTATTATTTGAAATGATATCAAGGAGATGATCTTACATGTACGTGTATGGCATTTTGCCCATCATTAATATTACACATAGGTCATACCAAAATTTTGGGGAAATTCATAACTCAACTCTATTTTCCAATCAAAATTAAACTCTTCATTAATATTTGAACTGTCATATGACTATTTTAACCTCTATGATGGCTAACAATAAGGTTGGTCATCACAACATCAATCCATCATACTAGTCTAGAGCGATTGGAGAAGAATGACTAGGGTCATATATGATCATCTAAATGCCAATTGATGAATTATTTAGGTTTAGGTTGGTTCTTACTTTCCCTATGCAAATGGATAAACATTAAAGCTACACACCCTTGAAAATTAGAGTTGGGTAAAGTGGTCATGTTTGTTTATAACCAGATTTAACATTGACCAAATGCGATTAGTTATAAATCCAAATACGACTAGTAAAAATTTTTGATGTATTTTACCTATTGACACATTTGTAAGTCATGTTTACCTATAACTATGGGTAACATTGACACACTTAATAGCAATATAGGAGATAAAGTGGTATAGAACATTTTGAGGCTATCCTACCTGTTTTAAGGATCGGGCTAACCTATTATTTGGTCAATATCACCTTTGACTATGTATATCAATGACAAGTAGTTCTTGAGAAAAAATAATTTACAAATAGTTGAGCGTGTGTCACGGTCCATTTGTTAGCCCGCTCAAGCAACATCGCACTTCGACCTTGCAACGTCACCGCAAGACCAAGCCAAGCGCCAAGGCCAATGTTCCGCGTCACACCCCGCTGCGGCATCCCATTCTCATGAGTCATTGCCCACTTTTGTCAAGGAACATTATATGAATGATCCCAAGTTATCTTACCGCTTTCCTAGGATTTCTCATGTATTTTACCCTTTTTCCTAGGGATTTATACCTAGTTTCATAAGTTTGCCAACTCGTGGCCTAGGAATAAGCATGCATAGGTAGAATGTGCCCCCGAGATGGTGCTTCACACCACGCTTCACCAACCTACCATCTTGGGTTGTGTGTATGTTGAGGGGAAGCATGCTAACCCCTCACCTATTGTAGTATTTCTCCTTATTTAATGAAAATTGCTTATGCCAAGCTCATTTTCCAAGGATTCTTGTTGATTTCGATATGCATGACTCAATAGAGGGACTGACACCCACCATTGTGACCAACTTGCTCCAAGACGCTCTTTGTAGACAGGTCTCCACCTTGGAGCCAAGCCATCAAAGAGCCCTTCGATTTCATGTGTCTCTTCAAAGAAGTGCCCGTCTTAATGCCTGCCCTAGCGTTCGCGTAAGACATATCGCACGACACCGCTCCACAGCACGCCGTGTCCCAAGACTTCCGTTGCCAACATCACTCAAATCAACTTAAATAGCTTGTCTAGGTGCCCCACTCGCCTAGAGGTCGCACGTGACTGTGTCCCACACAAATGCTATGTGACAAGTGGTATCAGAGCATACTTTTTCATTCAAGTGTAATTGAACTTTTGCACATACTTTTAATTTTCTCGCATTAACTTTCTAATAAACATTACTTATCTCATTTGGAATCGTTCTCAGCACCCTCAAGGGACTATGCAAATAAAAGTCATGCAACAACTCCTAATTTCGTGATATTGTCCATCTTGGCATCAACACACCATGGACTTGTATCAGATCTCTACTTTCTTTTTCTCGACTTTCCAAGTTTTCCAATCCAAAATTCTGCAGCAAAATCACTTGCTCTTCATCCACTAAAGATATTTAGTCTAGCAACTATTAGTTCAAATAGCATTGCCCATGTTTGTGGCTATTTTTTCTTTATGGGTGTTTGCTAATCGCAAAAATCTTCTTCCATTATCCTTACTTTTCGTATTGAATTAAGGAGGTGTGACAATGGGCAAAAACATAGCATATTTGGATTATCATATAAAGTGTACCACATTAATCATTAATTAGCATGATAATCCTGCAATCCTTAAATGAAAGGATTCACAAGTAAAAGGAAGTTGACTAAGACAGTTGTCATATCTTATGTCTAATTTAGACAAAATTCTCAATCTAAATTGGTTTAGTAGATATTTGATGAAAAGGAAAATTGCCAGAATACCAAAAATAATGATGCTAGATAAAAGCAAAGGAAACTTAGAAAAAAAAATGGCACCTTTAGCCAAAAGAAGAAACCTCGTAGAAGAAACAAAACCATTGACTTGTCAGTAGATTGAATCTGCCTTGCAAGGTCTGAATAAGAAACAATGATGAAATGATATTTCCTATTATACGATTCAGCACATCTAATTAAAAGAAACATGTTAAAGAACTCGCTTTACAATGTAATAAGATTCATAATTTTAAGCCATGAAAAACAACTATTTTAAAAGAAAAACAAGTTGTAGAAACACAAAGATAAATGTGGACTACCAACCAGGATAGTGATCTAGATACGAGAGGCCAATTATATCGGTCTCATAAGGTACAGAATCTTCACGCAAGTGCTTAAGCCTCATTACTGGCTTCCTTCTAGTTGCCATAATCATGAGCTGATCATACTCTTTCTCGTCAAATGGTTTTTCAAGGACACTCATGAGCCTGTCATTGAATGCGGACGGCATTTTACTCCGCAAAATTTCCATAAGATGTTTAATATCTTCGTGTGCCTGCCAATGATCAAAATATCAGCTCTGGGTTCAACTCAAAGTGAACTAAATGCTAACAAAGAATACCACAAGTATAAGATAGCATGAAGCTTACCGGAGGTGATCGCGGAGGAGAATCATCACAAGATACCAAATCAATCTCAGCAATACACACATTGCTACCTTTTGCTGATTTTTCATCTCCAATTACGATCACATCATCATCATTGCCGTTCTGTTCCTCGTACACGACGATCACGCCATTATCCCATTGGACAACCATTGATCCGTCTTCGCGCAGTCTGAGCTGATCCAAGAACATCTGGTAGTCCTCGTCGTACATGAACCTCCCCTCACCGGAAGAGGGCGAGAGACACGTGACGCCAGAGCCAGCGCTCGCACTCATCGTTCTCTGCCTCTTCTCGGGCTCGTGATCGCTTGTCTTGTTCGATTTGCTCCATCGTTTCCTCTGCTTCTGCTGCTGCGACGTCGGAGGGGCGCGAGAGCGAGTGCCGTCGTCCTCCTCGTACTTGCACCGCAGGGGGCTGGCGGACCCGTCGGCCGCCGGCATCTCTAAGCTGTAGAACCTGCCGTCGACGCGAAGGTGCAGCAGGAAGACCAGGTAATCGGGATCATCTTTGGAGGCGACGAAAGTGGATTTGTTGCCAGAGGAGGCGACGGTGTTCTTCGGGGAGATCTGGGCTCTGCCGCGGGATGGTGGGAGGGGAATGTCGCAGGGTATACTGCTGCCGGAGCGGAGTCGTCGCCGGCGGCTGCTGATGAACTCGGCGGGGGAGGTGTCGTGCGGTGGACGTTTAGGCATTTTCTAGGGTTTTGTGATTCGGGGAGGAGATCGAGTTCAGTCCGGTGAACGAGGAGAAGGAGAGGGAGGGAGACGACTAGACGAGTGGGAGGAGTTATAATTTCACTATCTTATACTTATATTTTCTCGGTGCGGTTTATTAATAAATAAAATAATATATATTAAAGTTTCAAATTCTCAACTCATAGTAGGCCATGGATAGAGTACAAGGGGGGTATTATTTAGTTTTTTTTTTCTCCAGTACACGATAATAATAATATATGTATACTAGGGAACCACATCTCACGTTTCACGTGAAGAAACAATATTTTAAAATAATTATTTATATAAAAGTTATTTTAAAAAATCAACTACAAAAACATAAATAATGTTTAATATAAAATATAAATAAATTTGTGTTGATTCTTTTTAATATGTTATGTTGGTTGTTATTCTTTGCAAATATTCTTTATATAGAAAATATAAACAAATTAGCTTTGATTATTTTTTACTGTGTTATAATGGCTGTTTTTTTTTAAATATTTTTCAAGATATCGTTTACTCATTTGAAAATCGAGAAAGTTCCCTAACATTTCCTTCTAAAAATGATAAAATTAAGTATGTTATATGATGCATTACATCAAGTGCATATTTTTAGATCTTTTTTAGTTGAGATTCATATCATTTCCACATCTTTTTTAGAAGCTCGAGTATCATTTATTTCTGAAGTTCCAATTTTTATCAAGCATGCACTTTTATGAACTTAACATTGTCATTTTATATGTTTATGATGTTTTAATTCTGCTTTGACCTTCTATTTTAGGGACTCCAGAAGATGAAGCTTCACACCCCTAATGATACGGATCATAACCCTGTATTAGAAAATCGTCTGACGACAGAAGATGCCAAAAATGAAAAGAAATATGCCAGCTTTTAATTATCTGTACATAACAGACGAATCAGAAAGGAATAATTCAGAGTTGAACAGGATGACAAATGTCACATGGAGACTATCACTATAAGAGGACTAGAAAAGGCACCTCTAAGGCATCTTCCGGAAGGCAAATCATTTCATCCTCATATTGTGCACCAGTCATTCCATCATCGTCGGAAGGAGATCATCTACCATACTTGGACGACGTCGCCGGAGAAGACGGCGCATGACATCGACGCTACCTTGGATCGACAGCAGAAAACAATGATAACTTTTGAACATTATTCTCTTTGTTATTCGATGAACATGTGTTGTAATTAATAGGATAATCTACAGTTAGCAGTAGGAGATGATGAATTTGGATTTCTGTTTTGGTTTCTCAACTTGCTCGAACTACTTCTGGTTTTCGTATTCTATAGACTCAACTTTCAGTTTCGTTACTAGATCGATTATAGTGTAGAGTTTTGATTTTCTCGAGATTGGATGTGATTGACCCTCGATTCGATCTTCATTATTGATGCTCTTATTCTTCATCGGATGATACGTCCTTGATCGGAGGCGCTCGTGAAGGTAGGAGGTTGCGATTTTTCTATATATGATAAATTGGGTTTGAGTTACAATCATTAGTGGTTTCAACTCTTGCAACCGCAAGGAATCCCTCTTGCTATCCTTAGTATCTAGGGCGTTGGAGGACTGACCATCTCATTCACCTACACATAATTGTATGGTGCGCTCCATCACTGGGTCTGCAGCCTTGTGATGCATGAACTGTATGCCAAAAGACCCACAGTTCGGTAGCAATCACTCGATTATCCTAGATAGGTTTCGAAACTTCTTTACAATCCTGACCACGTGAGGGGAGAGTGATTTAGATCTCTTGAAAAGTAATCCATGATTCCTCTCTTCACTGAACCCAAATTTAGTATTTTAAACCTTATGTGTTAACGCTGATCCAATCTGTCATCTCTGAAGTCTGCTAGCTCTGAGGTTCATTCACACCTCTATTGTTATCTTATATGCGTAGTCGTGACTCACTGTTATCTTATCTTATTTTTGCAATCATATTGAAAAATCTTAAAAATTAGATCATCTGCATTTTTGTTCTTAGTCTAGATCTACACCATCAATATTATTATTTTTGGTCTGTGTTGAATGTTATTTCCTGAACATTGCTTTCACCTCCCTGTGAATTCGATACCCTATGTACTACACATGATGTTCTGTATACTTGCATCATATGTTGTGTTGTCTAGGACTTTTTAAAATTTGATCCCGTCTATTGAGATTTCACAGTCTTGCACTAAACCTGTCATAGTCCTACTCTTAGGTTGTGCTAATCCGATTCTAAATATCACACTAGACTGCACACATCACTATATACCAATCATCATCATCATCATCATCATCATCATCATCATCATCATCATCGATCTAACACATATTTTCTCTAATAATAATATCATTGAGATGTCTATTAATTTTATGAAATTGAACAACAATGTATCATGACTATTATTACATTTTTTGTTATTAGACCCACACAAAAATACTAGACCATCCTAGTGTATTTTCTTTAGGGTTATTTCCATTTTCTCCCCTTGAACTATCACAAAATTTCAAATCTACTCATAAACTATAAAAATGTGCATAACTAGGTCAGAATTTTTTTAGACAATTTCATCCAACAAATGGACATCAAATTTATTGAAATTATTTTGATTTATTAACTATTTTACCCTCCAAACTCAAAAAAACAATTACCCTCAACTTTTCCGCTCTTTCTCTCTCCTTTCTCTCCCCTCTCTATCTCTTGCTCTCTCTTTGGTCCCTCTCTCTCTTCGGTTTCTCTCTATCTCTCTTGTTCCTCTTTCTCTCTCAAAACTCTCTCAATCACTATCTCTCCTCTCTCTCGCTCTTTCTCTCTAGTCTCCCTCATCTCTCTCGCTCTCCCTACAAGTGTGTGCATGTGAGCTCTGCATGCACGTGCTCGTGCGTAGGCGGTGCTCGCCTGCACACGAGCACTATGCAACAACGAGTTTGCCATCGTGAGAGGCGATCACACAGGGGTGAGCTCACCCCTGCACGTGGGCGAGCTCACCTGAGCGCGAGTTCGCCTGCTACAAGTTCGCATGGTGAATTTGCCGCTAGCGAGCTCGCCTGCGACGAGTTCAAAGGGGGAGAAAGGTGTAGAGAGTGTGTGTGCGCGAACACAAAGAGAGCGTGTAAAGAGAGAGAGAGAGAGAGCTTGAAGAGGGAGAGAGGAGAATGAGTGAGAGAGCGTGTGTGCCCAAAAAGAGAGAGAGAGAGTAAAGAGAGAAGTGAAAAAAAATTAGTTAAGAGGGTAAAATGGTAATTTAATATATTAAAATAATTTGAGTAAATTCAAAATCAGACTCTCTGATGAAATTATCCGGTCGAAAAAAGTTTAGATCTATCTTTACCCGATTTTATTATTTAGAGGTAGATCTAAAATTTTGAGATAGTTCAAAGAAGAAAAATGAAAATAACTTTTTTTATAGTTAATTTTTGCCATATAAAGGATGAGAGAATGAGAACATATTATAAAAAGTCCAAAAGCAACTAGAATATATATATATATATATATATGTATTTGAGGCATTACTCTATTTTTTGACATTTTAGATGAAAATAATTCAAAAAAGGAGAAGATATGGATAATAGTGAAAGAAAAATGCATTCGCCTAATTAAAAAAAATTATTATGAAGCATAATTTTATATTATATGTAACATATATAGAAAAAGGAATTCCTTGTGTCATAGATATTTTTAATATTTATTGAAATATTTATCAAAATTTTCAACAATTTGATGCGTGTAAGTTATTTTAGATATATTTTTTAACTGAAAGTTTTGTTATATGCATGTAAGTGTCTATCAAAGTAATTAATATTTATGTTTATGCATCAAAAGAATTTTAATAATACCTTTAATATTATGAAAATTAATATTAAAATTGACATATATACTTGAATTTACTATTTACAGAAAAAATGAAACAATTGTAAAAGGCGGCATTTCATACGTTGACGAAGTTATATAAATGAGAGAAAAGAGCCAAATGTTCATCAAGTTCTTGACCACATTTATTCAAAAAGAAACTTTATTGGATTGAGAGTAATAGAGAGTAATGGAGAGGAGGATAATAATTAATTTTATTTGAATAATAATTTTTTGAAAAGAAAAATTAAAAGTTAATCTCCTTTCTTCTCATAACTAACTAAAGATTATTATCTTCAAATTAGAGTTGAACGGAGGGTAAAAAAATTTACCCTCCATTCTCTTCCCTCTCATTATCTTCCCCTTTCCTCCCTTCCCTTTCTCTTTTATATCCAAACATATTCTTAGAGTTCGAAGAACAAAAGTAAATGAATATATCATTACGTAAGAGAAAGAACAGACACTTTGAAAAAAAAATTGATAATTCAGACTCTGCTACCTATCCATTTATTGATGCATATTCATTACACACACTAATATATATATATATATATATATATATAGTAACGCCCCCAAATCCACATCCCGTCACCTGGCAGAATGCGAACCTAGTGACGCTACCAACTTACATCTTTGACTATACTTTGACCAATCCACTGGTCAACACTATGAATCCATCAATGCGGAAGTCAATACCAAGATTTATGTCATGTGCAAGTCACCTCATCACGAACGTCATCACGCTGTCGCTGCATCATCACCATCTATTTGAACATATTTGCCTACAAAATTAAATTTATAAGGGAGATGAACCTCCCGTGAGTTTTGACACTTAGTATGTAAATGATTATAAATAAGATAATCAATATGTAAAAGAACCATTACTTGACAATAAGCTTTAACAATATCTCAATAGGGACGTCCTTTACCTTTGGCCTTTAAATTTACCTTCCAATATCCATATCCAATAGATGACAAGAATAGCAATTTACACCCTTTATGGTGATGTCATTTTCTTTCAATATCAATATACAATGGATGACATGAGTAGCAATAATCACCTTCTCTGGTGATGCCAATATCATTCCTTTTAATATACTCAAGTCATCATCGATATATCATTCTCCATTTATCTTATCTTAGATGAAACAATCATTAACAATCAATGTGAGCCTTTATTAATGCATTGAATATTCAGATTGTCCTCGGTACCAATAATGGCTAACAAGGTCATGAAATTTCTCTCTGACCAAATCTTCATATCCATACAATAGTTCCCAAAGGAACACAATAGTTTCCTGGAGAAGGAACACAATAGTTCCGGAAGGAACACAATAACAATAGTCCCCTAAGGGACGCAATACCCGGGGGTCCTCCTCTTCAAGCTTAAGTTCAAGCACAATCATTACAACTTTTAAATCCTATTTTGAGCTATGTTATCGTTTAAAGACACCAAAACATACACCGTTCATCAATTCATATCCAACCAATCAATACAATCACATCAATATTCAATCAATATGGTTGTTTAGGGTTAGGGTTTTGCATCCGTCAAATTATTATTTTATTATAAATCAGAATATCTTCATCAAGTCTGTCACGGCCCATGAAATACATATCACGACCATGACTATCGATTTCACGGCCCGTGATATTCATATCACGATTGTAACTTTTTCGTCATATCATGCTTCACGTCCTATGACATATCATCACGGCCCGTGATGTTCCCTTCGTGGCCGTGAACCTAGTTCATGGACGCGATACCGACGATTGCACGTACTTCGCTAATCCTTCACGGCCTGTAACGTATCGTCACGACCCGTGAATCTCCCTAAGTGGTGAGGGTTTATGGGAGTTATTTCTAGGCGATTTCTTCACGACCGAACATCTGCATCATGCTCCACGGCACCAACTTCACGGCACAGCATCTTCATGGGTCACGGTTAAATTGTCGGCTATTCCGCTCC
>LTAE01002647.1:51296-78640 GCA_001647135.1 Pontederia paniculata | reverse complement strand
AGCTGAAATTATAATAAGGTAAAATATGTAAATTATTGTGATTGAAATTGATGCATGAAGAGGAAGGCCCCGACAGACTTGCAGAACAGACTTTAATCCTATAAGGGTTATTGGTGTTTTCCCAATTGTTTTTGAGAATAGGCTTTAATCCTATAAGGATTATCGGTGTTCTGAGTTATTGAACAAGGGCAGACTTTAATTCTATAAGGGTTATTGGTGTCCTTGATTATTGATAGAGAGAGTAGGCTTTAATCACTTGAGGGTTATTGGTGCTCTCTCTGAGTTAATTGTTATTGACGGGTCTCGGGTTGAACCATGGCCTAACTAGCCATATTGGCCTCGGATCGTTGAAATCTTCATGTACTAATATATTGAAAATTGATTGATTTAAAAGTAATTGATAGGAAATGATCTATTGAAAATAATGATATTGAAATGAAAGGACATCACCATAGAGGGTGTAAATTGCTATTCTTGTCATCTATTGGATATAGATATTGAAAGGTAAGATTAAAGGTCAAAGGTAAATGACGACTCTATTGAGATATTGTTAATTGTTAAAGTTTATTGTCAACAAATGATTTTTTTACATATTGATTATCTTATTTATGATCATTTACATATTGAGTGTCAAAACTCACGGGAGGATCATCTCCCCTACGAATTCAATTTTGTAGGCAAATATGTTCATATAGATAGTGATGGCGCAGTGACAACGTGATGGTGTTCGTGATGAGGCGACTTGCACATGGCATAGGTCCTGGTATTAACTTCCGCATTTGATGGATTCAAGTGTTGATCAGAGGATTGGTCCAAGTATAGTTAAAGATGTAAGTTGGTAACGTCACTAAGTCTATATTCTGTCAGATGGCAGGGTGTGAATTTGGGGGCGTTACAGTTTGTGACCCTATTCAAATGCCTTTTTTATGAAAAATAAATCAATGTCCTCCTCTTTAATTGTGCATGAATAAAAAAAAGAATCTATTCGAGCAACATATATGTGTCAGTCAAATTCCCTGTTAACTTTTCACAAATAGGAACGAAAGTTGGTACCCAATGCTTGATTCCATTAATCAAAGTCCATATATTTCTATAAATATCAGACCACACCCACTTCGCTGCTCTTCTCATCTTATTCCGAGCTACTTCTTTCTTTTGTGATATGAGCCATGGCCCATGGCAGCAAATAGCCCAAGTAGATTTCTCGCATTCTCTCTCCTCTGTCTACTTGTTTCTGCTGCCAAAGCACAGTTGTCGCCCACGTTTTATAGCAGCAGCTGCCCCCTCTTGCAGACGATTGTGCGCACCACCATGACATTGACTGTTACCGGCGATCCGAGGATGGTCGCGTCCATTCTTCGGCTCTTCTTCCATGACTGCTTCGCTAATGTTCGTTCGTAGCTGACTTACCTTCTCTAAATTATCATTGAGGCCATGGAACTATTAGTAGCAGCTACGTACAAGTTTCTATGAGTGAAGAAAGTATCATGCACTAGCTATATATTTCCTTTATGTACAGGGCTGTGATGGATCCATTCTTCTCGACGACACATCAACATTCACCGGAGAAAAGAGTGCAGGTCCGAACAAGAACTCCGTTCGCGGATTCGAAGTCATTGACGACATCAAAAACAGCGTCCAAGTTCTCTGCGGCCCAACCGTGTCGTGCGCAGACATCCTCTCGCTGGCCGCCCGTGACGCCGTAGTATTGGTTTGCTTTCCATCACCCAACAATTTCCAAAGCTGTAGTATCACATTATATAGATAGCACATCTTAATCGTTACACTTACGTTGTAGCTTGGTGGGCCAACTTGGACGGTGCCGCTGGGTCGCAGGGACGCGAGGACCGCAAGCCTGGACGACGCGAACTCCAACCTCCCGGGGCCTTCCTCCAGCGTCTCCAGCCTCGTCGCGACGTTCGCCGCCAAGGGCCTCAGCGCACGGGACATGACCGCCCTCTCCGGCGCGCACACCATCGGGCAGGCGCGGTGCGTCACGTTCCGCTCCCACGTCTACGACGACACCAACGTCGACGCCAACTTTGCGGCGGTTCGCCAACAAAACTGCCCGTCTTCGGGCGGCGACAGTAACCTGTCTCCGCTGGACGTCCAGACGGCGAACGTGTTCGACAACGGGTTTTACCAGAATCTGGTTGCCAAGAGGGGCCTGCTCCATTCGGACCAGGAGCTCTTCAACAACGGGACGCAGGATTCGCTGGCGTTGCTGTACAGCAACAACGCGACCGTGTTCGCTATTGACTTCGCGGCGGCCATGGTGAAGATGGGAAACATTAGTCCACTGACGGGAACAAATGGAGAGATCAGATTGAACTGCAGGAAAGTGAACTAAGAATTAAACAGACATTAATTTTAAGCAATAATTCTCGCTCCTAAAATTTAATTATCATTTTTTACTTACACTATTATATTCTTTAAATTATATGATAAAAATAATTATTAAATAATAAGGATATTTAAAGTTTATCCTCCACGGTGAACTCAGACCGATATTATTAAAATCGAATATTCAACCAGTTTAATCATGACCCGGCAAGAAGAATCGATTTGGACTAGTAAAAATTAGTGAACTCGAGAACCGGATAAAAATTGGATCCAAATATAAAAGTGAAGAAAAAAAATAAAAAAACTCAAATTAAACAGGGAAATAAACGAAAAATAATAAAATGAATAAAAAGGGAAGTAATAGATAGGTGAAACATTTGAATCCACAATATAAAATTAAAATGGAAAGTAAAATGGAAAGAACGTAACAATAAAAAGGAAATAAATATAGGAAAATTAATAGGGTACATAATGAAAATAAACAGGGAACTTGTTAAGATAAAAAGAAAGTAAAACAAAAATAGTAGGAAACTACATGTGATTTGGGGTAAAATAAATTAATGTATAACCGCATGTATTAAATAACATATAATAAAACTTCACGATAATTTATCAAGAGTGATCTCCTAGTAAATATTGAATTTTTAAAATATTTGTTTTATATTAGTAGTTGTTTGTTAGTAGGTTACTAATGATTTTTTTATATCATATAGTAGTTATATTCATATATTGTGCTATATATTTATATCATTATAAATAATATTAGTTTTGTGACGCCCTATAAGCACATCATGTCACGTGGTAGAATGTCCTCTTAGACACTCTACGACAGTCTATAACTTTACTTGTTTTTATAGTTGACTCTTTGATCAGTCAATGAATTGCATAAAAATAGAAACTTTGAAAACTTAAAAACTCTTTTCATAAGATAAAAATAGTGCGGAAGGACTACATAAAATAAATTGTTTCAATTTCACTAATACAACTCGATAGAAAAAGATCAAAACTAAGAGACTTTATAACTAAGGATAACTAATCATGTGCAATAGCAACCGCCATGAGCATATGTCACAAATTGCACCACCAATCATCATCTTTACATATCACTCGATTCAAAATAGGGGAGGTGATTTATTCCGTGAGCTATAACACCGAGTAATGTAAGGAAACAATAACTAAATTTTAACATGATAAATAAATACAGGAATAAGCTAACGACAAAAAGTCAAAACATCAATTATTTTTATCGTTCACTCTTTCAATACTTAGCTTTTTTTGCTCATCTTTAGCATATTTTACATTCTTTGCATAAAAAGTAAGCTATGACTAATGGTCAAACATCAATTACTACATGCTATCAATCATCACTCTTTCATCAATGCTTTAACTTTCATCAAGCAATCATACTTTACCTTCCATCAATCAATCATCATCATCAATCTTCAATCATCATTAACCCTAAATCATCTATTGCAACATGGACAATGCAGTAATTAAATCAAGCAATTATCTATGTTATCTTTTGCTTATCTCATTAATGACTTTCATATGATTTTGAGGGTTGCTTTTGTTGTGACTTTGAATAAGTCTCATGAGTCTTTGGAGCTCTCGTCAATAGATTAATGGAGTGCACAAGCCATGACCGATAAGGATACTCGAGAAATCCTTTTGTTGCAGGGATGGAAGAAAGCTCGACAATAGGAATCAGATAGTAATTGATATATCAATCCTATTTTTAAAACAATGCCGCTCTCAATCTTTAATGCATGACGACCTTATTATTTAATTTGGTGAAGTATGGTTACCCCTTTATATTGTCCACATATTAATCCCTATTTTTTTTGGAAAAACAATTCATTTAAAAGGTTTAAAAGATAAAATAAACATTTTAGCTTGAACTGGCATAAGTCGTGTTCGGTGCTGATCATCGTCTTGTTAATAGTCCAAAATAGGTAGTCGACGCGGGTCATGTCTAGAGATGGCACGGTTCGTGTTTTATATATTCATTAGTTAAACTCTTCGATGCATAATGCATTCTTGGGTCACGTTTGATCTTCGACGCGGATTGCATCCAATACATCATTAATTTAATTATTATCCGAAGGACAATTAGTGTGTTAGGGCAACACAGGCTATTTTCCATGATCGATAAAATTAGTGTGTTTCCTTCGTTCATCGCCAACTGACATGAATCATGTTTGAAATCAACGGAGATTGTGTTTATACTTGTTCTTCAATTATTAAATCCATTTAGTCTGAAACACGTGTCCCACATCAAGGAGATGCAGACCGTGTCTGGTTCGTTGGGATCGTGTGTTTTAGACAATCGACGCTAGGGTTTTTGTGGCATCAAGATGAAGGTCATGTCCGAGGTGGATGTTGTCCATGTCTGGACAACTTCGAATCCTATTCACATTTTATCTCAATAGACATAGTCATGATCGAGGAGGATGCAGTCCATATCTTGCCAAGAACGAGGTTCTAGGGACTTGCACCTACAAACATGGGTTGTGTTAAAGAAGGACATGCTCCGTGTCTTAGGGACTTGCCTAATACTATTTTTTGTGCCTGATATTGACTTGAAACATTTAATTCATATATAGTAACTCGGAGGAAAAGTCCCAACATAAATGCCATCTTAATATTGCCTCTTTTAATAAACATTTCTTCTAAATTTTATATTCATGTTATCAATTCCCATTACAATCATCTAGTGTTATCCCAGGAGAATTAAAAGTTGGTGGATCTAATTATATGCTTGGATTTTGAAGAAAACAATGACATATGTTAGGGATTTGCTGACGAAGAGTTTCATTACTTTCAAACTTCAGTTGTTTATCTTCATTCATGGTGATTTCTTTATCTCTTTCTTGTTTTCTTTGAAATCTAAAGGCATTTATCTTTTATCTTGTATTGTAGAAAATAAGAATAAATTGTGTTTGTAGTTTCTTTTGTCCCATTATTCACATATATCATGTTGGTGTTGTAAGTTGTATTTATTTGTTGCATGTATTGTCATTATTTGATATGACATATGAGGATATTAATCATCATATTATGATTGTTATGGATGGATCAAATTATTCTTTTTGGGCCCAACAAATTACATTTTTTTAAAGGTAGAAATACATTGAGGTATGCCACATGAGACAAGAAGAAACCCTCAAAGAAACAAATGATATGCTTTCTCTCAATATTGGATGATCGGGATGATGATAATAACAAGAAAAAATAGATAAAATTCTAATACTACATTGTTTGGCATTGTAATGGAGCTTGGTAAATATGAACTGATAGAAATATGTGTGGGACCATTTAGCAAAGAGATATGTCTCTTAATTCAACTATGAAGTATAAGTTGAAGCAAGACATTTTGCACTTCATCACTCTTCTGAGCAATCAATTTCTGATTTTTATATGAGAATTCCAACTTTATGTCGATGATTAGATCAAATGGTTCCAAATATTAATAATGACGATTATATCAAGTAGTATGAGAAACATAAAGGCATTAATCATGTTTTGTAACTTTAAATGCCCTAATCTCCAAGTTTTGAGTTAGTGGGTGCATCAGTTCTGTATAATGATCAATTGTCTTCTCTTTCCAATGTTCATAATGAATTCTTATTTGAAGAAATTAGAATGGGAGTGTTAAATATTTTTTATAATGCTAGCAAACTACCTATCGATTCAGTATTTGTTGCTAAAGGAAAGTCCCCACTTACCCAATGAAAAACTTGACTACTCCAAAGTGCAATGTCACAAATTTCACCATTTAGACATTTTTCTAATTGATGTCCAAAGAGGTATGATAATGCATTAACATTTAGTTGCACCTATCATTGAAAGTACAATAGGAATAAGTCTACTATCATCTTTAACTTCTACAATGTGTACTTCTCAACCTCAATTGACTTTTTTTTCTACCATTAATGATCAATAAATTGTTAGACAAGTGTTGGTTAAGCAAAATTCATTGTCTTCCTTTATCACTGATATGCTTGTTAACTAGGGTAAAATTATATTTGGTACTTTGTCTAGCATATAAAAATTGATCTTTCATGTTTTACAAAGTTCAAAAATGTTTCATCTTCCATTGAAATACTAACTATATGTGGTAATCATCTTTTGGAGGGTCAAAATGTGATGTGCCCATATCAAAAGGTCACTTCTTTTTGTGTATTAATTATGTTCCTAATTATTTTTTGAATTTATTTTCTAAATGACAACTAGTTGAGTTGGATCTAAAATATTCCTTCACTAACTCGAGTTTTAAGGTGAACTATAGCACCAAAATAATGGCTATGATTGGATGTATAGTTGAAAGATTATTTTAGTTATGTTGTGCTAAACATGTCTTCACTTCAATGCTCTTTTACGACAACATTGTCATCTCCAATTTCTTGATTGTTTGAATTATAGAATTCTCGCATGGGTCATATTTCCAAGAACCATTAGGAAAAAAAAAACTTGTAAACATTGTTTTGCTTAAAGTTGAAATAGATGGTTTTATTGTGTTGGTCATAAACTTGGTAGATTTTCTACTTTGCCCTTTCGTAAAAATGCTAGTACAACTACAAACACATTTGATCTTGTTCACATTGATAATTGGGGTTCTTCTCAAATTCAACTCTAGGTGTAACACAATATTATGTCAATTTTGCAGATGATTATTGGAATGATACTCTGCTATATTTTTATTGAAATTTAAATAATAAAATTTCCATATTTACAAGACTTTTGCTATGATGGTTCACACTCAATATTTGAAGTCTATCAAGGTTATACATTTGGACTTTGGAGGAGTATAAATGTCAAATGTATTCAAGTGTTTCTTCATGAACAAAGCACATTATCTTAGTTATCATGTCCACATACAACACAACAAAATGGAGTTACTAGGAAAAAAATAAACACATAATTGAAACTCTAGCTCCATAGTTTTTATTGTCGGACAATGCTCCAAGATGCTTATGGGGAAGGAGCTATTATTAAGTCAACCTATCTCATTAATCACATGCCTTTGCCAATCTCAGTAAAATATCACCCTTTTTAATGGTTATTTGGCATCAATCCAGCTTAGTCAATTCTACATGTATTCATATGTGCTTGGTTTGTGCTTCGACCACATAATGAGAGAATAATTTAATTTTTCAGTCCTCTTAGTGTATGTATTTAGGATATGGATCTTAACAAAAGGGTAATTGATATGATCCTGCTTGAGGATGTCTTTCATATTTTAAGAAATGTTATTTTTATTCTAATAGCACATTCATTTCTATAAGATCTCAAGCTTTGGTTATCTTGATTCATGTGAGCATCCTACTTGTTTATAAGTTGATATCATTTTTTCCAAATGAAAGAGCATGTGAAGGTTCCAATATTCATAATAGAAATTCGGTAAATGATGACGTCATTTCTCAAGTTAATGAAAAAGAGTCTTTAGTTGTAAATGTTCATTATTCCATGTGTGTGAAAACCACAAACATCATATATTTAGGCTTTGCATACATGAGCCTTCTTCACATGAAGAAGATTCATCTAATCCTACTTGGAAACATGCTATGGATGAGGAACTAGATGCTTGACAGAAGAATCATACATGGGAACTTATTGAATGTTCACCTAAGATGTAAATAGGCCTATGAGATGAAGACTCGATCAAATGGAAGCATTAAAAGATATAAAGCTCATCATGTAGCAAAAGATACACAAAAAAGTATGGCATAGATTATGATTAATCATTTTTTTCTCATATGGCACATTTGAAATATGTTTGAGCTATACTTGTTGTTTCTTCTATTCGTTGATGGAAATTGCATCATATGTAAAATTGCATTTCTAAATGGAGGCTTGAAAGAAGTATATATGTTGCCCCTCCAAGAATGTTCGATAAGCCAAATATCGTTTGTCAACTTTTTAAGGTCTTGTACAGATTGAAACAAATCCAATAACATAGTTTAAATATGTAATACCACTAAATTGCACATGATTCTTCTTTACTTGTCAAACCGGCAATGTTATCACCAATAGAGATAATATTGATGGCATAACAACTATGAAGAATTCTCTTAGAAAATCTTTCAAGACAAAAGATCAGACAATTTAGCTATTCTCTCAACATTAAGATTATTTCTAAACCTTTTGGTCTTGTTCTTTTCTAGGAGAAAATCTTTCAAGACAAAAGATCTTGGACAATTTATCTATTCTCTCAACATTAAGATTATTTCTAAACATTTTGGTCTTATTCTCTTCTAGGACAAATGTGCAAAAAATTTGGTATAACAGATAAAATGCAGTAAAAACACAATTAGAATATAACTACAAACTTAGAGCTTCAAGGCAACTTGAGGGACGCCTTGTGTATCTGAATACAACACCAGATATTGCAACTCACACTGGTTGCTAATTTTGAATTATTCATTATATTCAAAACATTTTGTCATAAGGAATATTCTTGTCATCTTGGACTTCTTTATCTTTGCAAACCTTTTTAGATGCGTATTAGGATGGTTATGTAAATGATCATCGATCCATAACAAGTTATTGCATTTTCTTGCGTAGTAAGAACCAACATGTCTCCAGATCTAGCACATAAGCTAAGTACGCAGCTCTAGTTGGCCCATTGGTTATTGAGAAATATGTGTGTTACTCTTGATCATCCCACACAATTAAATTGTGACAAGTCGAGTGCTATATAAATATTCATAATGAAGTTTTCCATTAAAGGAGTAAACACATAAAAAACATTGTCATTTAGTTCACATCAAATTTGACTTGTCACTATCTCCTTAATTGGTATTACATCTAAGAACCAATGAGTAGACAAGCTTACGAACTCTCAAATCCCATCGAAGTTAATCACATCATTATCCAAAATCAACATAGTTTCAAAATCACAACTTAACTTTGAGGGGACTCTTAAAATGTATGTATTTATTATTTATTCATTATAATTTTGCACTCTGGTGAGTATTTTGGTCACTCCAAAACTTTGTATATAGACTAGTTAGTAAAATGCTAAAAGGTAAAAAAATAAGGTTGTGGCCCTCGTAATAATATGATTGCTGCCCCTCTCCTCCAACTCATAGTAGAGGGCCTCCTATTGGATTTTTACTTTAGAGTGAGAATTATAGCCTATTTGATAAGGGGTTCTATTTCCTAGTTGATTAAGATTATGTTTTTTTTTATTTAGTTATGATTATATTTTTTATTTGGTTATGGTTCCATTAATCCAGTGTTGTTAAGGCCGGACTAGACCGGCAGATCGGACCGGTCCAATTGTCGACCGACCACTAAAACGGCCTATGGTCCACTCCTAAACCGCCCAATGAGTTAGGCCGGATTAGACCGAATCAAACCGGTCAAAACTGGTCAAAATCAGCAAGAACCGATTAAAACTGATAAGAACCGGTTCAAATGAACCAAAAAATTTTTTATTAAATTATATTTAACTTTTAACCCATGAGCCTCCTTCTTATTTGATACCCACTACTTCATAGTCATCTCCTAATACTATCTACGTGGGACTATTTGAGTTTCCTCATTTTCTTCAATTTAATACTCTACCTTTTTTGATCATGTGACTTGTGAGGTTTACTTTTTTGTTCATAGTTTTTAATGTTAACCATACGAGTTATTTTATTTAAAAAAATATAATACATAAATCTAATTATATTTTTTAATTAAATGTATGATTTTATTTAATATAATATATGAATATATTATAAAAATATAAATAAAATATCATGACTATATTAAGTTTTAAATCATAATCATCATTCTCATAATAAAAAAATTAAAATGAGTAAAAATATCATTATAAATTAAATCTAATAATAAATACTTTGATTTTAATTATATATTGTTGTCATGATTATATTAAAAAAATAGTAACATATGTCAATAAATAATTCGATTTAATATATTCTATTGATTATATTATTTTATTAATACCGGTCCAACCGAACGGTTCTATCGGTCCGATCGGTCCGACCTGAACCGGTGAGCTCTTCGGGCCGCTTGTCGGTTCGGTCCTAACAACATTGCATTAATCTATGGCATTTAAAGTTCCCAATTGACGATTTAGAATTTAATAAGCTATAAACAAAGAATAGATGTAATATTATAAAATGTCTTCAATGGGTTGTATCCCCATATGATATCCTTTATTTATACCATATTTTCTTGTGGATCCCATCTGTCAGAAAGCCCGAGGGAAGGTCTAGAAGATCTATGTTGAGCCTCCTTATAGGAGATAGTTTGTATATCTCTGAATAAAATTCTATTTTGGCTCGAGAACATTGCCCAATTAAGAGTTAACCTCATTAAAAATATTAATATCATTTTATGTGCGTGTAATTATTCTCGATATCTACAACCATTTATTTTATTAATTTTATGTTGACTAGTGAGAGAGATGATGTTGAAATATCAATTTTACTTGAGTAAGCTGCAAGACCTTTGTCTACAAAATTGAAGAATAATCTTGTTATATAATGAAGTTGAGTAATCGAGTTAGAATAAAGGATAATAATTATAGAACCTTTTTGAAAACTTCCTCATGTTTCTTTGTGAAGTAGTAATCATTACATCCTATATATTGTTTGAAATCAAAAGCACAAATATTACATGATTTTCACTTTTACTCTTTAACACTCAAAATCATGATTGTCAAGATCGCGATCTTGATCGTAAAATCATATGATCTTATCAAGAGTCGTCGATCTTGATCTTAATTGAAGGATCGAATTCGTAGGATCAATAGGACCGTAAATCGTAGAATCGGTAAGATCCTATCGATCCTACTATATTAGTTTAAATATTTTTTTTCATTTTCATATTTTCTTTTAAAGAAATAAATATTATAATGATAATATATTACATTATATTTTAAAAATTTATTTTTAAAGCATAAAAAAATGGAAAAATAATAAATAATAAAATATTTAAAGAATACTAAAAAGTGATTGGATAGATGTATATTTTTAATAGTTATATATTACATTATATTTATAGAACTTTATTATTAAGCAAATAAAGTTTTTAAAGTGATAAAAACTAAAAACAAATGTAGAAAAATATTAAAATAGGTCCAACAAATCATTAGATATATGTATTTTAATACATATTTATTTTAAAAAAAAAATTATTTATAGATAATATCTTATGATCCTTAATTCGATCTAACGATTTTCGTTTTTATCACCCTCTCGATCTTAAATAAGATTCCTATTTTGACAATCTTGCTCAAGATAGCTAAGTATTTCATATACTGCATAGAGAAGATTATGGTAAAACTGATTTAGTAATTCATGCCTCTCTGTACTAAGCTACAATCATTGACATGTATCCTGAGTAATAATACAATTATCGATTTGAAGTTTGAAGTGATGTTTTAATAATGTCCATGCTTGTGCTTTGTCTGACCAAATCACTTCTTTTAAAGAATATGTAGTAAATAACATGTAACACCCATATATATAACAGATTATCAATAACGTCTTATCCCTAGAAATACTTGCTAGCTGATATATAATTTGTTATAAACCTCTTTTAACTTTTTTCAGTCTAGAGATATTTCTACAGAGCAATATCATTACTCAACGAAAATGCATTTTGAATTCGACTTTGTTTCTTCTTCAGCTAATCAATAAACTGGAAATGCGACGCTTTGAGAGTTCTTAATTTTCCAGAAGATAACTAAAAAAGTCCATATAAACATACATTTAAAGAGGTTAAACATAACCAGAACGCCCTCTGCACATGACCATAAAGCAAACTTATCAATAATTAGTCATTCTAACATGTAGAAAACGTGAATAATGAACAAATGCAGTTAATTACTTAAAGGTGAGAAGAAACAGAGATCATATAAGTTTTGCTACATTAATTGGTTACTCAGTATGGACATGACGTAAACCGCTTCCAAGATTAATCTTTAAGAACATGACATTGGCAGAATGTTTCTTGCTACTGTATAACACGCCGTCTATTGAAGCCAAAACACCGCCTGAAATTATGCAAAAGGCTCATGATGACGTTATATCTTCCAATCTTGCTGAACTGGAAGTTCCATATCCTAAATAATGGCTTTGAGTCCGTGCTTTGGTGACTTGTTATGTATAAAATGCATAACAATTAACAAGCCACCAATTTGTCGCTTTCAACAGATTAACTGAATACTACCAAGAGAATTTCAGTTTCAACTACAGAATCAGAGCACGGATTTTGTAACAAAATCAACTCTACTACTTACTAAAGTAGTTATAGTAAGCTAAACCAAACTATCACTAGGTAAGGTGATGTTAAAAGGTGGGCAAGTGATTTCGCTTGCCACACTACTACGGCAACTTATATAAGAAGATTGAAACTTCAACTCAGCTATAATTGACACATAGCCTAAATATATTCTGACTGCATTGGATTTTTGGAAGCATGATAACTAGAGGATGTGAAACCAGCCTTCGCAGATGATTTGCTCTTCACAAGAGGGACAAGTGACTGGACAACATCAGCCATCAAGGGCCTATAATCAGCTTCTGGCTGCACACACATTGCTGCAATGGCAGCTACCTGGACAGCGTCTTTCATGGAGTACTGTCCTTCCAATGCCGGGTCTAGAATCTCTATAACCTTTTCTCTATCAGTGAGCAAAGGTAAAGCCTATTAACAAAAGAAAAAAGATAAAGTTGAGTAGAAACTATTAGAGAATGATGCTGCAGAAGATATTGGAAGAAGGTTTGAATGCAAAACATTATGAATATACTGTGAAATAGGTAAAGCATAAACATAAAAACAACTGTAAGAACTCTTACTGTCAATTCAATTGAGAAAGCAATAAATCCTATCGTGATGACCAATGTTTATATTTCAGAAGGTCTAAGTATTTATAGTTCAGGGAACCCCGAGTTTAGCCTCATGTTTTATTCTGCTATAGGTTTTGATCTTGGATTATAATAAAGAATCCATGGTGAATCAAACAATTTAGCAGCCTAACAAGAATCTTATACATCACTGAGAAATTAAGGAATTTAATACAGAAATCGTTTACTTTAATATGAATGAGTGCATGGTAAGATAATAAAATAGACTACTTTTAAACTAATAATCCTATCTTCATTTACCTTACTACGAAATGAATTTACATTTTTAACAGGTATTAAGTGGTACTCTACTACTCAGAAGAAAAAAAGATAATATTAACGGGTGATATGGAATCAGAATACCAACCCAAGCTACAAGAATGCCTTCCCCTGAAGGCCTACTCATGTCTACTGGAACTCTGCCAGTTAGCAACTCAAGCAACACCACTCCGTAGCTATATACATCAGATTTAGTTGTCAAACGTCCAGTCAAAGCATATCTGTAAAAAATAAAATGTAGCAGTTTGATGTCATAAGATAGGATTTTTCCCAGCAAGATCATAAGATGACATTGATCTCTAATCCCTGAGTTGCCAAAGATATCATATAAGAAAATCATCTTTCTCAGAACAAATTATTAATGAGATACATAACAATGAAATGAAATAATTATTCGTCAAACAAAATATAGGAGTTGATTTGTACTCTGGGGCGACATATCCTTGTGTGCCTAAGACACGCGTGGAAACATGTCCTCCAGCTTTCTCAGAACCGAGCTTTGCCAAGCCAAAATCAGATACTTTGGCATGAAAACTTTTGTCCAATAGAATGTTGCTACTTTTGAAATCGCGATGAATGACAGGTGGACTGACATGCTCATGTAGGTATTCCAGGCCTTTTGCTGCTTCAAGAGCTATCCTCATTCTTGTATCCCAATCCAGTTTTGAAGCACTACCATGGGAACCTGTAGTTTGAAGTTAAGAAACAAGAGAGAATGATATATATATAGTTACCCTTGACATATAGCTAGAAAAGATAACATCTTGGTCTAGCATTCCGTAAAAAGGGGATACTGCGATATCGAATAAATCATCTATGTCTGCTGCAGAAGTTAGTGTAATCAAAAAGACAATTTTGAACACCATGAGCAACCAATATACGAGTTATATTATTGAGTGACATAAATCTAAACATATATTCTGTCTGCTCATATGCTCTTTTATGTAGTGTACATTTTTTTGTTGACATCCTCACTGTATTTTTCATATGTTGCTCATTGCATCTCTTGATATTCTACTTAGGATTCATCTTCAGTTTTACAAGGATTGCAACCAAACATTATTAACTTGTCACAGTAATTTTAGACGTCATTCACGTCCTTAGGCAAAATTCAAGAGTTGCTTCAAAGATCATTGCAAATTCAGATTTCTATCAAGTAAGACCCTTGAATATCAAAGATCATCCAACCTTAATTAGGGGCTTGTAACAATTTCTAGTCAGTTTGCATGCTCAAGTATCACAAACGTCCACCATTCAAATTAATCAAGTACTTTCACAAGATTTGTATAACAAGAAATACAGTTCAAAGCATATGCACACCTCCAGTAGGGTAGAGATGCTCCTGGAGCCCGCCATTGGCCATGAACTCGTACACCAGAAGCCGGTGGCCGCCATCGGAGCAATGCCCTACCAGCGTCAACAGAAACGGCGAGCGCAGGCGCGTGAGCAACTCGACCTAACACTCCAAATCAAAATTTTACTCAATCAGAAGCCAAAAAAGAACAGTGACATTACAGGCAAGGGCAACAAGACCAAGCGCACACCTCCATCCGGAACTCCTCTTCCCCCTGCTTCCCGGGCAGGTCCATGAGCTTCACGGCCACCTTCCGCCCGTCCTGGAGCATCCCTCTGTACACAGCGCCGAAGCTCCCATGGCCGACCACATTGGCTTTGCCGAACCCGCCGGTGGCGGCATGAAGCTGCCTGAACGTGAACACCTGCACCCCTCTTTCCGTGACCACAACTGGCGCTTCTTCGCAGGAGCCGCTTCCCCCGCCACTGCCGCCGCCGCCGCTGAGGGAGGGAGCCTTGTCCTTCTTTTCTTTCTTTCCTTCATCTGGAAACACAACAAAAGAACCGCCAACTACTCATCAGCGAAGAACAAGAGAAGAGAATCACAATGCGGAACAAGATGTAAAGAAGTGAGAGAAAGTGGGCATATGGAAGCTCACTGGTGAGGGACTTGAGGTGCTTGGAGACCTTGTTGCTTATGTAGCAGTAGTAGCTGAAGGCAACGAGCAAGGAGGCAAGAGAGAGAGCAGCAAGGACAAAGATCACAAGGAGAGCCAAGCTTTGCTCTTTCCTGTAGTCTTCATCCATGTCTCCCTTCCCTTCTGTGCAGCAGTTGTCTGAGCTACTAAGAGCCTCTTCAACGAGGAAGGCGAGCTTTTTGCCGGTTAAATATAAAAAGAAGGCAGAAAAAAAAAGTTTTTGCAGGTTAAAGATGGCAGAAAAAAAAGTTATTTTTGTTACAAATTTACATATAAAATTTAAAGAGATGGTTCTCGGATAGCGTGGTGGTATTAGTATTACTACTTTTTTTGGTTGAAGTGGTAATTAGTATTCCTAGCTAGCAAGAGGGAAAGAGTTAAGTATTTGGCATTTTATTATATATGATTTAAATTATAAAAAAAAAGATTTTATAACTAAAATAAGAAAAAGGCACAAAAACATTTAAGAAAAAGGATATGGATATTACAAAACTGAGACTGTGTTCTTAGTTAAAAAAACAATTAAGAAATAATTTGCATCATAAAGATTGGAGATTAGGATGACGACAAGCAGAAGATGCTTGAAACATGAGGACTGTGACAGCAGCAGATCTTGTGAGGTTGGTGCAGTCGTGCAGAGGAGGATGCTTGGCCGTTTCTGATCTTTCCAGAGTGTTTATTTTTAAATATTAATATAATAGAATAAGTGATTGTGCAGGAAGAGGTTTGAACGAGATTTTAAATTTATTTGGTTTAGTTCCACAAGCAAACAGTTCAAGTGCATATAGAAAAGATGGAGGAGGTTAAAAGTTTCTGGTCTTCTCCGAGACAACTCGTCGCCTTGCTAGCATATGGGACCATGTTATTAATTTGATATATCTATTTGGGCTACTCGTATGCTTTTAGAATCGATTGTATATGTACCTACCCAAATTCACATCCCGCCACGTGTCAGAATGCGAACATAGTAATATTACTAACTTACATCTTTGACTGTACTTTGACAATTTCACTAATCAACACTATGAATCTATCAATGCGAAAGTCAATACCAAGATCTATATCATGTGCAAGTTACCTCATCACGAAAGTCATCACGATGTCGCTGCGCCATCACCATTTATTTGAATATATTTACCTACAAAATTAAATTTGTAAGAGAAATGAACCTCTCGTGAGTTTTGACACTCAATATGTAAATGATCATGAATAAGATAATCAATATGTAAAAGAATCATTAGTTGACAATAAGTTTTAACAATTAATAATATCTCAATAGGATCATCATTTACCTTTGACCCTTAACTTTACCTTTCAATATCGATGTCCTTTTCTTTCAATATCATTATTCAATAAATGACATGAGTAGCAATAATCACCTTCTCTAATGATGCCAATATCTTCTCTTTCAATATACTCAAGTCATCATCAATATATCATTCTCTATTTATCTTGTCTTATATGAAGCAACCATTATCAATCAATGTGAGTCTTTATTATTGCAATAAGATTCGGATTATCCCCGGTACCAATAATGGCTAGCAAGTTCATGAGGTCTCTCTCTGACCAAGTCTCCATATTCATACAATAGTTCTCGAAGGAACGCAATAGTTCCCGAAGGAATGCAATAACAATAGTCCTCTAAGGGACGCAATAGCCGAGGGTCCTCCTCTTCAAGCTTAAGTTCAAGCACAATCATTACTAGGCATGTTCATGGGTCGGGTCGGGCCCGACCCGACCTTCAACCCGATCCGACCTGATCATATTTGATCGGGTCAGGTTGGATCGGGTTATGCCAATTTTGATATGAGGATCCGATCCAATCCGAACCGTCCAACTTCGGGTTGGATGGATTGGGTTCACGGGTCATCCGATCAATTTTTAATTTTTTTTTAATTTAATATTTTTTAATACTAATAGTGCTTAATTTAAGTGAGAAAAACTTTGGGCGTCCGCTTGTCTTCTCACCAAGACTCCGGACGTCCTTTGTCTTCACCTGACGTCAATCGGCCGCCCGCACTCAACCACGGTCGACCACTCATTCGCCTGCCTTCTGCTTTGGTCGTCCACTGTCTCCACCCTAAGCCCTCTGGACGTCCACTCTCAGCCTTGGCAGTCTACTGGTCGTCCACTGTCTCCACCTTGAGTCCTTCGGATGACCACTCTCAACCTTGACAATCTTACTGGTTGTCCACTGTCTCCACTCTGAGCCCTCTGGACGTCCATTGTCTCCACTATGAGCCTTCTGGACGTCCACTCTCAGCCTTGGTAGTCTACTGGTCGTCCACTGTCTCCACCTTGAGTCCTTCGGACGACCACTCTCAACCTTGGCAATCTTACTGGTCGTCCACTGTCTCCATCTTACTAGTCGGGTCTACGGGTCGGATCGGGTCAACTCTGGTAAAAAATTTTGAACCTGTATTCGACCCGTAGTTCATCGGTTTCTCAATGGTTCGGGTCGGATTCGAACCGACCACAGACCCGAACGGACCCAAATGCAATTGGGTCATTCGGTTTCTCGGGCTCCCCGGGTTGACCCGAACCGATGAACAACCCTAATCATTATAACTTTTAAATTCTATCTTGAGTTATGTTATCGTTTAAGGACACCTAAACCTACACCGCTCATCAATTCATATCCAACCAATCAATACAATCACATCAATATTTAATCAATCAATATAGTTGTTTAGGGTTAGGGTTTCGCATCCAAATCAAAATTATCCTCATCAAGCGTCACGGCCTGTGAAAAACATGTCACGACCGTGACTGTCGATTTCACGGCTTGTGATACTCATATCACGCCCATGACTTTCCCTTTATATCATGCATCACGGCCCGTGACATTTCATCACGGCCCGTGATGTTCCCTTCATGGCCGTGAACCCAGTTCACGGGCGCGACCGACAATTGCGTGCTCTGCTCCTGTCCTTCACGACCCGTAACCTTCTGTCACGGCCCGTGAAGTTCCCTTAAGTGTTGAATTTACGAGCGTTAGATCTCCGGGCGACTTGCGGTCTTCATAGCATCTGCATCACGCTCCACATCTTCACATCACGACACAGCATCTTCACGGGCGTGAGACAATCATCACGGCCCATAATCTTCGGTTGACGTGAAACATGACGATCCGCTTGTGCGCCACGTCACGGGCGAGGTATTTTCACGATCCGCGCCTCACGAGTTCACATCACGACCCGTGACGAAGTCATCACGGCCGTACCTGGGTTACTTTCCATCGTCACGGCCCGTGACAATATGGTCACGGTCGTGACTGCTAATATAACGGCCCGTGACATGTTCGTCACGGGCGTGATGAAGTTCTTGGGTGATCCGCCAGCGTGTCATCGCTCGACTACCGCCGTCACGGCCCGTGATACGTCCGTCACGGTCGTGACGGAAATTTCTAGGCGCGTTTTGTCTCCGTTTCTTCTCCGAACAGATCCGAAATTCTTCCAATAGGTATATTATTATATGGGGATCTATCATACTACGTTTTCTATAATTTTTAGTCTTGAAATCTACATCATATATTAATCTATTTCTAATCAAACCACCTTATATAGGAAAAAATCCTTTCTAGGGCATAAACGTATAAAATCCATCATACTCTTTTACATATGGAAGTCCTAAATACGATCACAATTACATACCGTGCTCTGTAGCCAACCTATCTTCTTCTTTGTCATTGATCTTCTACTCCATATTGATCTAATCCTATGAGGAGAGAGAAGGAAGAGAGGGAGAGAGGAGAGAGAGAAATTATGGGATGAGAGGAGAGGGGTTGGATTCTATTTATAGGAGAGACAATGCAGTCCTAGATGGAGTTTGAATGCAATTAAAACTCTAACTTTATTTATAATTTTAAAAAAATAATCTTCATATGATTAGGATTCTTTTAAAACAGTCAACATAGGATTAAAAATATTTAATTGATAAGAAATATTTTGATTTCAATTCAAACTCTTTTCTTAATTTTAACCAACTATATCTTTCATTATCGTATCTTATCTATCTCCTCTTTAATTTATTTGTTTTATTTTTATTTTAAAAATCTGAGATATTACAGTATAATCCATCCATAACAAAGTTACAAAGAATATATATACTTAGAACCAAAATTATTCAAAAAATTGAGTTATCAAAATTAAGAAAAAAAGTTATAATAATGTTATTTTCTATTTGCACACGCATAACACTGCATAAGAATCTAAAGCGGTGTTTGATTGAAGTATAATTTAAAGAATAAAAAATTATCCCCTAAATTATACCTTAATACTTAAGTTATATCTTGAAAGGGACAGTTTTATCATTAAAAAAATTATACTCAATTTGAGTATAACTATAGTAAAAATAATACTTATCATCTATCATATATTAATTTTTGGCAAGAAAATGCTCTACTATTCTTATATCCAACCAAACATAAATGAAATAAAAATGAGGTATAATTATACCACGAGTATAACTATATTTATATCCAGTATAATAATATTTTAACCAAACACAACAAGATGCGAGAGAGAACAAAAAACAGGATGCTCTGTTAACCTTATTGAACAATTGAGCCAAAAGGGAAACCAAATCTTAACAACGATGCAGCAGACAACCATCTTTCCTTTCTCGTCCAGCAGTGTAACAGTGACTATCAACACCATATAGACATCAGCAAAATTGTGGTCCGAACTACGTCAGAATAATTTTTCAGTTCCATGTTGACGTCAATCCGAATTGCTGGGGCCAACGCATTATGATAACAGGATTCAGAATTGCCATTTGTATGCGATTGAGTTAGCAACTCACTGAAAAATTTGCATCAATGAAAAACACGTATCATTATGTAACTAATGCTGAGTTAGATAAACCTCGACAAACAGCTCTAATTTGTGAGAGCAATTTAGCACCCACCTTTGTTATGGAGTCGACAGCAGTGAGTCTCGCCGTATAACAAATATGTGGAACAATTAGATGATCATGAGGTAAGACTCATGTAAGGTTACAATATTGTGTACACATTGGCAAAATTCAGGTCAAGGTATTCCATAATAATGCATTTAATTAAACTCGAACCCATCTTATATCCAGGAAATTGACTTGACCGAAGCTAGATTTACCACTATTTCACATTTATCTTGTTGTAATGATCAGCTGCCAGAGATAGTGACTGTATTGATACAGGAAATCCAGGTCCCATCTGAAGAAAAAACAGTTAATGAAGCAGCACTGGATGACCAGATCAAACATAAACTCTAGATATCTTTGTAGCTCTGAAAGCCTATAAAAAAATTAATTCTGCAGATCATTGGCGATGTCATGAATATAGTCAACTACAACAAGAACAAGAAGCCTTTTACACCCATATATTGTGCCAACTAATAAGTTCAATCATACTAATTGTTATATGTTTTCCTATAAACAAGATGACAAAAGGTACGCATATACCAGGTAATTTGAATACACATCCATCCTTCCTACAAAAATAAAAAAAACAATTTATTTCAAATCTTTTGAATGGCAAGGGAACTATTTTAAACGCATTGGTCGCTTTTCCCATAACAATACTGTGATATTGGTTTTTCCACTTTCGGAAATTGTGAAAATTTTGGCCATCTCCAACAACTATTAGTCTATAGGCATTGGGTTCACGTACATCTCCAATGAATAACACTCTTTTTTGAAGGGTCTGACCAACATATCTTTAGGAGATATGTTTACGAGTATGTGTCCTTGCAGCTACTAAAAAATCAGACTATTTGATGAGAACCCTAACAGAACAATTTTTTTAGAAGGTAAAGGATGAGGGCCAGATGAACTCATCCAAAATTACTGATAGGAAAATGAATTACATCAAATTGTTACAGAATTACATATCATAACCCCGCCCAATCTCTCAGCAGACTTCTCACCATAGCTGTAATATTTTCGACATAGCAACGCTCTCATCTGAAGATACAACCATTTCTTTGCCGCGAGATAGGCCAATGGAAAGCCACTGGGGCGGCACAACGGTGTCTTGACATACATCATTGGCTTTTACACCACATCTGGAAGGACTAGATGAACTAACATCCAGCCAAGAGCAAGCTGAGTCTTGTCAAACATTTCTCACGACTACGCATCCAAAAATAGGCGTTCTATGTCTTCCATCAGATCACCACAAAAAACACAAGAGGTAGACACCTCATTGACCCATCTCAGTCTATAGCATTGAGTGGGCAGCCATTTTCTCCGAAAGAGCCACGTAAAGAATTTAATCCTCAATGGGATCTTCAGCTGCCAGGTGAGCTGCCAGTCCACGCATAGTTCAGTATCATCCGTGTGGTTCTCACTCTCCAAAAGTTTATAAGCACCGCAACTGAAAATCTACCAACCGTCCAAGTCCGCCCATCCTTCCTTGACGGGGCTATGTTAGAAGATCCAAGTCGCTCTAGCAGGAGAGGAAAATCATCTAGATGATTATCCGAGAGAGGGGCCAGAAACAAGGTGTCCAAACACTGCTCAGTAGGAGATTCTCATTCCAATAGTCTGCTGATACAGCGTGCTGATTTGCCTGAGACACTGATGCACGGGTAATGCGCATTTGGTTAGAGTACCCACACCCAGTACGTACCGGGTGTGGGTACATGCCGGGTACATATTGGGTACCCAACGCGTACCCATTATTTAATAATTTTAAATTTTGGGTACATCTTAGGTACTCAAAGGGTACTTGGTCGGTTACGTCGAAGCTTACAAACAAATTCAAAAGTTTGTGAAAATCGTAAATGAGACCAGATTTTTTAACCTAAAAAAATGAAACAAATCTTCAGAAAAAAAGAGCAGCAAACTAAATGACCAAATGAGAGGCAAACTTCTGTTTGTTTTCTTGCGTCCAACTAGTGGGCTTCATTTGCTTGAGTAACAAATGGGCTCATGGGAGTAGCTTCAGTTGCTGACTTGCGAAGCTGCCAGGAAAAATGATGGCATAGGAAAAGAAAAGAATAAAGAAAGTTACCTCAAACTTCTGGAGCAACATGAAGCCACACGAGTCGAAGGGAAACGACAGAAATGGAGAAAAAACAACTAATAAAAAAGAAAACAGCATCACACCCACCACCAAAAACAGCTCCACCGCACCACGTGCTAGAAACACATGGACATATTGGAGTCCTTAACTATTTATTTTCTTTTCTTCTTTTAGTGGGGCATCGCTATTTAAAAGAAATATACTTTTTTTTATTTTGAAGTAGATGACATCGGTCACATGTCTTTTCTACTTTTATATATAGATTGGAAAAGGAATAATGGTGATTTAAGATAAAAGTGTTGCATATACAATTATTAATTTTAATATTTTATATTTTTATAATATATAATATATATTAATGTACCCATATCCTAGTTTTTTGAAAATCGACGTACTTTGTACCCGTACCTATGCAACATAGCCTCTAGAGCATACATTCTTGGGAACTACCTTGAATGGGCTTGGGTTTCTCCGGAAGTGAAAATCTCTTCTTCCTAACCCAAATGTATCCATGAAGAAGTTCCGCGATGCTCCTTATCGCGGTGTAATTGATAGAATGCCTTACTAGAATGATGAAGCTCCGTGTGGGGCCTTTGTCTATGAGAGCGTACGACCATAGCAAATATTTATTACAGGAGCCAAAAGTCATTTTGTTGCCCTATTATCCAAACAATCCACTTTGGAAGTAACACCATTCATATCTTTTAGGCCTCGGACACATAACCCACCATCTGAAATTGGTCTGCACACTTAATTCCATGCGACCAGTTATGCACCCGGGTCACTGAGTGTCTCCAAAAAAATTCCGGCAAAGTGAATCAATCTGATTAGCTACCCCTTGTGACACCCTGAAAACTGACACAAAATATATAGGAATGGTCGACAGCATAGATCGAACAAAAACCAATCGTCCTCCCCATGAAAGCAACCGAGAGCTTCATCCCTCCAATATGCCTTCTATACGTTCAACCGCAAGATTTCTATCTTTGCCAACTATCAGTGAGAGGGAGGCCAAGATAAGATATTAGGAGACTGCATATGGTCGTCTTCAAGTCTACTAAGCATCTTCTAGCAGCATAATCATTCAGATTTGGCGTGATAAATATGAAAGACAGGAGATCTACCAAATATTTCAATAAGAAAAATTCTATATCCTCCTACTTCATCCTCCTAATAATCCTCCTACTACTCACATGATAAAAATGCCCCATAAAGTTAATTTATTTACAATGGATGCCATTGTGAGATGTTAGGAGGATGATTAGGCTAAAGTTTAGGAGGATATAGCAAAGCTCTTGCAATAATCATGAAGATCAGTCTCACTGTCATCGTCGTCCCTTCTATAAAAGATAGTGTCATCAGCATATCATAATATATGAACAAGAGTTCCTTGTGTTGGATATGGAGATAATCAAGAGATGATTGGTACTTCAAGCGAGGGCATCCAATGCAAGGACCAAAAGCATATGAGCCAAGGGCAGCCTCAAATGCCCCTTTGGGTTTGGACCCACCCTCAAATTGTACCACAATCGATCACCGCTGAGAAAGAAACTTTGCAAACGCACATTTTCATCCATGATATCCAGAAGGGAGGAAATCCAGATCATTAAAGGGAGCTCAACGACATAGTCCAAGGAATCACATTCCTTGAAAAAATCCACCTTCTAAAGAAAACCACAGCCTTTTACAAAAAATATATTATTTCAGACACCAACATGGATCCACCTGTGATGGATTGGCCCGATATGAAGGTAGATTGCACCAGATGCACCAAGGAACTGAGTACCACTTATAGCCAGTTTGCTAAGATCCTCGCTATCAATAAGTAGATGCCATTTGATAAAACTATGGCCTGGAAGTCCCCCACTCTTTCCGTCGGAGATTTTTTTTTGAAATGAGGAAAAGAAAAAAATTATTGTATCTTTCAAAGCCAAGATTGTAGCTAAAGGTGTCCATTATGTCCAGTCCACAACTGTCTAAATTCCCGAGAGAAAAAAGATTGAGAAGTCGTCAAGTCCAAGAAATCTTTCACTCTTGAGATCCAGCAAAGCCTCAATAACTTTTCTTTTGGTGAAAGGATGCACAAGTTGTGAAGCTTCATCATTCTACGATAGTGGTAATCCATGGTCCTCCCAAAAGCAGTCATTGGCCGTCCACCGACGAGTGAAGTACCTACAATATTCAGCGATGGTCGGTCCCACATTATCCCTTCCAGGAAACTCATTCTCTCCTACCCAGATTTGTTCAATGAAGTTAGATCTTCGTATGCCGCTTATGAACATGTAGAAGAAACATGTATCTGAGTCTCCTTCGTGTAGCCAAATTAGTTTTGAATGTTGGCGCCAATGTATCTCGATTTTACGATCCTCCGGTGCAACATCTTCTTGAAGTCTTCTTGTTTTCAAGCTCCACATTTGTTAGAACTATCTAGAGTATGATTAGAGAAAGGCCTTCGAAATATCTTAACATGTGCCAGTGGAAAGACCTCCATCAACTCGATTGACCCAAGAAATTTGTCCAGCTTTGACTTCACCTTCGGTGATGTTATACTCTCCATGTAAACTTGTAGTTAAGTGCTGGATAATCAGCCAATCCATGTTCGTTTAAGAAATATTTGAATCCATTGTCTTTGTTGGTCCTTGTCGTCAGGCAATCATTGGCCTCAAGAGTTACGTTACACTAAAGTCACCTCCAATTAACCATGGGATGTCATTAACGTCGAGTCACAACCGATGGAGCTCTTCCCACATTTTTCATGCCTTCTTTCTTCACTATGCAGGGATCAAATTTCTCATTATGTTTGTCCTTGTCATGGCAACCGAGATTGTTGAGGCTCCCACTTGTTCTTTGGAAATCTCAAAAAATCTCTTCTCGACATAAGCATCCATCTCGAGCTCCCGACAGCATTCAGCATTCGGAAATGAATCATATTTGAATCGCCAATATGTCTCCATGTAGTCTGATCACAGTAAGCAAGCTTTGTCTCCTGTATAAGCGCCACATTCGATCCCCTTTTCATGAGATATATGCCACGTGAAGCCCTTCTCTTTACAGCTCCCAACCCCTCACATCCCATGTGACTACTTTCATTAGGGAACTAAAGTGTGATGACGGCGCCCGGCATAGACCTTGTAATGACTCAAGATGGTCCCTTCTGCCATGGCCTTTTCTTAGCATGTATCACCCTCGCCACCAAGTCCAATTCCTGTGCTTTGACACGATCCATCGCCCATGAGTCAGTGACCACCATTTGTCAAGGGATGCTTTGAAGAAGACCCAATGGAGGGTCAGCATCAATCATTTGTGGTTCAAGGTATGCCAAGTTATTCGGCTGGTCTTCATTTGGTTCACCCTCTGGGATCTCTCTGGTCGAGTCCCATATGTTGTTAAACAAGGATGAGGCACATTCCCCTTTATTGTCTTCATTTGTCCACATGGCAGTTTTCAAACTAGGAGAGGCGAACAAATGGGACCCATCTTCCAGCGTGTCAGATATCCCCCCATATGTGTCATATATTTTTTTTTGAAAGGGATATGTGTCATATATGATCACAACCTCCTTCCTTTAATGCTTATGTTATTGTCTTGCAAATTAGGGGATCCAAAAGTTAATGTTTTGACTACTGCGGCAGATTAATGGATCTCTTGCTTTTCTTTCTGGAGATTACGCCGCTAATAGAATTTTGAGTGTGTTCCTAGATGCCGGCAAGAAAAATGAGATTGAGATCATGGCTCTTCTGCAATCTGGATTCGCTCCTAGAGCGAATTTCTCCAACGCTGGCCATTTTTCTACGCCAAACACCTCCTTCCAAGATCTATCACAATCAACTCTCTGCTCGATATAAATCTTGTATACAAATCCTCCACCAGCCAGATTTATGCCTATATATATAACCTTGCCCAGTGTAACTGAGATTGTGGCATGCACCTTGCTTAGGTTGCCACTCTCCATTGATGGTAAGGATGCCTCTCAAAAGGTCGCAAAAGGTGCAATGACCGCCAAGATTATTTCTGAACACCAAAGGTGGAGTGGGACACCTTGAATGGATATCATGAAGCATGTCGCATCTGAAGCACCACCTTCCGCCATCACCTATGAAAATTTGTGTGATCGCCATTCAGGAGTTTCAGCAATGTGTTGATGAGTTTCTCCACCACTGTTGATGAACTCCATAAGATAAAAGACGAATTGGAGAGATGTGACAGGTGTATGGGTGTGTTCTATTAAGCTATCCATGATCGATGTGTACAATACGTTCAAGGAAGGCATGCACCTCAATGGTCCTATCACACAATTCCTCAGCATTTCCAGGCTTTGGTTGATCATGGGACACCACTCACCCATCCTATGGTGGCGTTATCCTCCCTTCCGCCATTTGTCGTCTCTGACAAGCAGTGGGACATCTAACGCGGATGTCGTAGCCTCCACATTCGAGGCATTTTATTGCATATAGACAATTTATTTGTATGTGCCCCCATCCTCTGAATCTATAGCATAGTATCCCTCTCTCTAGTTCTCGTTGATATGCTGATGATGTCAATTATTACGCCGACGTGAAACCACCTGCCAATCACGATCTTCTTCCTCTTGTTGATGCCAATAAGAGGAAGTCTTCATTCGAAAATTGTTATTGGCGTCATCAGAGGGGAGTCACCCGGTGACAATTTCCTCTCACTGCCTCACCAGTGCAATATACCAACAGTACACTTTTTTAAGGGACAAGATTTCACTTATGAGGTAGAATCCATAATTGGTTCATCATAAAATAAGATTAGTCATAGCTCAATATCATTTGATGGAATAGTTGCCTCAGCTCCTTTTCGTTTTTTTTTAAAAGAAGCTCCTTTTTGTTTGAAGAA
>LTAE01002647.1:4013-36340 GCA_001647135.1 Pontederia paniculata | reverse complement strand
TCATATATATGATTCTCTTAACGGAAAACTTTCTTACTTAAATAAAACTAGATTATTTATCATTTACTTTAAGCTGCATTTCGATAGAATTCGTTTGATAGTCTAAGGACCCTACAAGTCCACCTGCCACGTGGCAGAATATCATCTCGAAAATACTACGAACTTATATTTTAAACCTGATGTTTGACTAATTGACTGGTTAACATGAGAAATAGGTCATTGCAAAAGTCAATACTATAATCATAACCAGAATCTATATCATACGTAAGTCATATAATCATGGTTACCATCACGCTATCGATGCATCAACATTATCTATTTAGAATCTTATTTATCCGCAGGTTCAAAAGCAGAGGAAGCAATTCTCCCATGAATGAGAAAGCTCAGTACATAAAGGAAATAAGCAACAGGATAAAATATATACGAAGACAACATAAGAAAATATGTTGTTTCAATAATCACCCTACAATGTAATTTTACTTCATTTTTTCATTTGCCTTATAACTTCCCTTTTTTAGTGATCATAGTACAGTCATGGTAGAAATATCATGATACTTATTACTTTCTACATATCCATTTTAGGTATCTTTCTTTTTTTAGTTGCACGAGATGATACACAAGGTTCTTGTCCAATTCATTCTTTCAACGACATAATTTCATCCGTGGCAAGAACATTAGTCACATCAAGATGCACAGTAGCTTTAGTATTCAATATGTTCAAGCTCAATAAGTACTTATGATCATTTTTTTATTTATTTTGTCATGAGTTATCAATCATTACAATAAGTAGTGAACCTTTCCCAAAGCATAGAAGATTCAGGTTGTTCCTCGCATGAAGCGTGCGTCAGTAGACCTCAGTTGTTCTTGAAAGAACACAATCGCTCCCTAGGGAACATAGTAGTCCTTGAAGGAACACAATCATCTCATCTCTGAGATTTAATCAGGACAAGTCCCGTATTCAGGATAAAATCTTGAGTCAGTGAGGCCCTCTCTTCATGCAATAAATTAATCATAATCATTAACAATTTTTATCTCTTTTATTAGTTGAGCAGTCCACTCACTTTTAGGTTATCTTCAAGAAGCACTAGATCAATACAACACTCAAGAAATTAGTCAATCAATCAATCACTAAGGCTAAATATATAATCATCCAAAATTCGTTCATCAAGAGAAAGCAATTGATGTCTAGATTTGACATGGTACTGCATTACTGCCTTCAGTGTTTTGCGGTCTATAATTGATAAACGTGACCCTTGTTGGGAATAGACACGGTCCATATCAGGGTCTCAATGTTCATGCCGTGAACGATCTAGGGAGACAAGTTATGCGTCAAATAAAGATGCAGCCCATTTACATGTCATTTTAGTACACGTACGTTGTCTAGGCAAAAATGACCCACGTCCTACCATGTCAGTTTCAATTCATGTCCCGTCATTAACACGGTCCATTTTGGGAGACAACATCCGGATACTTATCACATTTAGGGATTAGGTTTTTCATTGCATCTTCACAGCTCGAGAAACGTGACTCATATCAAGGAAACATGACCCACTAAGGTTTCGTGTTGGCATAGTCTTTGCTCCGAGGAACACAATCCATGTCAAGGAGCGACATGGTATGTATTTTGTCCCTAATGTTGTTCGAGAGATGCGAACCACGTTTTCTAGTAAAATGATCCATGTTTCGTTGGCTTTGATCCTTCAGTGAGATGCGACATGTGTCCTAAACGATGCAGTCAGTGTCCTACAGGAATGTCGAATCTCCCATAACAACTGCAGTCCTTCTTATCTTCCCGAAATCATATCTCAACGTGATATTTTCGATGATATGGTATAGAAATCATAACTCTAACGCAGGGACAATATAATTTTCAATCTTCTTATAATTCATATGTTAAATAATATAAATATATAAATTCTAAATTTCCTTCAGTCATTTTCAATCTTCTTATAATTCTAAATTTCCTTCGGTCATTCGATTCAGGAAAATGAAATTACAGCTTTCTTTATGAGGTTACTGGTCATTCCTTATGAGAGAAAAGAAGAAAATTTACATACCTTTCCAAGGCCAACATGGAGAATGGCTGTTTTGTCGATCTTAAAGTCAATACGTCCACACTTTGCTTCTTTCACAGCTCCAGACACATCATTTGTCACAGATCCTAACTATATAAAAGAGCCAACAATTGAGAAAATAATACAGGAACAAATCCAAGATAATATGATAAAGGGACTGAAAAGACTCACTTTGGGGTTTGGCATCAGTCCACGAGGACCAAGGATCCGAGCAATCTGATAAAAGATCACTAGTAAGGAGATGTACTTATATGTAGTCAATGAATCGGAAAAACTACAATTAAAATACTAAAGAACCTTCGACAGGCAAGGCATGAACATAGGAGTTGCTATACACTTGTCAAAGTTAAGTTTGCCCCCTCCTGGAAATTTGAATTAGTTAAATATAGGTAATAAGATAAAGAAACAGTAAAATATAAAAAATAAGAGAAAAAGGAAAACGGAAAGGGTGCAAACACAAAACATATATTAAAAATTCAGAAGGAAGTGACAAACATGTTTTCTTTTTTAAATAACCTAAGAACAGAACTGTGCATGACTCAGAAATTGTGATACAAGGAGAACAAACAATGGATAAAGTTATCACTATATGGTTGAAACGGAAATTAAAAGCAACACAGAAAAGAAAGTATCATAATAAGAGATACTTCTATACAGCCTTGCAATGGTCACGTTGGAGTATGCATAGCCTAAAGAAGAATTTGCATAAGTTTGGCGTTTTATCGAATGATCTAGAACGCCTCAGTGGAAACAATTTTAGAAATAATATTGCCCTAAAACGTCAACATATCCATTCTAAATTAATAGTATTTGTTACATGCACAAAAAAAATTGTTAAAATTTCTTTTCAGGTATCCGCTTGAGGTCTTCGGTGTCTAGGACTACTAGCACCTAACTAAATTGGAATCAGGGTAAAGAACAAAATATATTCCCCTGGCCAAGTTGGTGACTCCGGGAATGGAACCCAGGGCTATAGCTCCCATCGTCCACGAGACATAATCCTGCTAACAAGTTGTGCCAACCAAACTTGGTTGAAATTTTAAGAAGATTGAAAGCTATTTCATGTCATTCCCAGAAATCAAGTATTTATTGTATTAAAGAAAACAAACTTGTATACCAATCCTTATTTAGTATATAAGACGGTCACCGCCAACGATAGCAGTTTATCATAAAGCATGAAAGCAATACAAATATATTTATCAATTAACTCACTGTTGTTTTGTTACATGCATCAAAGGATCGTTACCAATAAATTAAAAGGCCCCAAGAGTTTATTGCATTAGGCACTTAGAACTTTATACCAATTCTTATTTCCTCAATAAGTTGATCGGCACCAACTATATCAGCTCCTGCATCCTTGGCAGCTTCTGCTGCAGCCCCTTCAGCAAATACAGCTACTCGGACAGTCTATGAATGATACAAGTATTACATAATATAGTTTCAGATGAATGGATATGGATATGTTGCAAAATACCTTCCCAGTGCCATGTGGTAGAGTCAAAGCACCACGTACCATCTGTATCAAAACAGAATATAAAATGAGTAGGATGATCATGTAGCTATAACAATATGTCAGTGAAATACCATGATGGAACATGTGAATGTTCACACTGGAATTCAGGTGCTTACCTATGCCAATAAAATAAAATTTATTTTCTTTGCTGAATCATAAGTTCAAGGAAAGTTAAGCTGATCAAGCATATGGCTACATTTTTCAGATATGCATGAGTAAATTTATCTTAACCAGATAAATGCAACAAGTGTCATGACAACTAAACTGCTGTAAAGCACTGTAAATATTCATCCTTTTTCCTTTCAAAAAAAAATTTCAGGGTAGCTGGGTCTCTTGTTACTCCTCTCCTTTGCCGGACAAACGGGTTGCTGATTTGGTCGAGATATTGAGGTTGGTTGGTCCTTTTCGGTTAAACAATTCGTTGATCGACGATTGGTGTTGGTCATTGACAAATTGGCATATATTTATATATTTTGATCATATGACTCTGTTTTATGGCATTATTGTATACATTTTTACTTTGTTCTGGCGCATTTACGGGAAATTCAAAATCTACACTATTCTTTTAATATTTTTCAAGATTTGAAACAATGCAAATAGGGAGGAGGATGAGCTGATCACAGTATTAATCAAATGCACCAATCCTAGCTGCAAATATATCAAGGCACAATGCACCTTGTGAAGCCCGTAACATGCAAATAATGACCGTAGCAGGCTTCTCCATCAGTTGCCCATAGCGCACCTTCAAGCAAGCCGCATCACCCTCCAAACCGCAGTGCATCAAAGTCAATTGTAGTAATTTTCTCATACATCAACCGTAACAGGCTAAACTCAAGCCCATAGAGCAGCATTCCAAGTTGTAGTGCATCTCCATATAGCAGTAGCACACATTACGCCAGATGTTAGTTGAATATGTTAACGAGAATTAAGAGCGTGTTGGCCATTGACTTGTTGTAAGATGGACCAAGTATAAAAGGGTTTTATTTTATGGTTCTCGTGGGATTCTCGTCTTATCTCTTGGACAACTTTGTGGTTGCTAAGTATTTTCTAGGGTTCTAGTTCATGTTGCAGGTTAGAATTTAGCTTGTTTAATGTTGGTTGAGGTTTTAATTTGGATGATACTTGTTGATGTTTGAACCTTATCTTTTGAGTTTACTACAAATTTCCTTTTCATTTTATATTATTTTGTGCTCTCTTATCATGAGTTCTTAAGCCTCTTTTCTCTTAAGGTTAGATGAAGTTTTGGGTTCGCTGATTTGTGTGGAGGATTGTGCATGAATTAGGATTATTTTGCTTATCAAATAACGAATGCTAAATCTAGGTTGATTAGCTACCTCATTTAAATCACTCAAGGTTATCAATTGATAAAAGTCACATTAGTTAGCTAGCAACCTTGTTTAGCAAGATATACATATACACCATAGAAATAGGGGCATGTTATATTGGTTTAATGTACTCTTGATTGAATGCAATTGGATCATTGTTGTGATTTGTGAATCATGAAAATATTTTATTAGAATTGTGTTATCTTGAAATAAGAATGCATGATTGTTAGATTTGAACACGAATTCAAAGGCATGTGCAATCACCACACTAGTTAACTAATAACCTTAAATGGAGTCAAAATCATAGGACATCATCACATATAGATTTTATCGCAACTCTCAATCTTATCGCATTAGCTTAGTGTATTTTAATTAGCTTTTTAGTTTTCATTATCTATTCACCCTAACTCTAATTGTTTAGATAAAATGTAGAACTCATATATTTCTAGTACTTGCACCTTCCTAGTGGGATCGATATCCTTATTACTATATAAGATCTTGAGTACTTGAGGGAATCTTTGGCATCGTTGTAGGGGAAAAGTGATAATATTAAAATTTTGATCTCAATTACTAATCTACAGGCTTTTCCTTTGCGTTTGTTGCATGACAAGTTTTTCAAGGAATGAAAGGTCAATGATGGCAGTAGAAGAAAAATGGAAAGATCAGGATAGAAAACTTTAGCTAACATGTTCTCAGTTTTTCTTGGTTTCCTTCTGCAACAATTTCTCAACTAAATCTGCTTGCTTGAAACAACAAGATCCATTATAGTAACAGAAATATATACAAATTATAGTGGAGAAAGATGTTTAATTTCAACACGAAATTGCAAATTAGTTTGAAGTGGACTTGAGCATTCTTAGTTAGGTCCCTCTTTGTATTGTAATATCTAAAACTGTTGCCTAATCTGCAGCAATTCAAAACTGAAGCCACCATAATGTCAAAGAAGATCGAAGTCATTGAAACCCATAAATGGTGCTGCATGATCGACGCTCTGATATAATAGTATCTGGCTTGTGACAATAAATTTTAATTTCTAAAACATACATGGGTACTTTCTATTGATTAGGTGTTTGGTAAAGTTTTCTTAGAATGATATTCCTCACAGAATCTATGAATGAAAGTTCATTTTTCTTGCTTTCTTCAAAGCTAGCAAAGGATTATGTGGCATAAAGGTCTTTCAACATAAGCAAACATGCTTTCTTTCAAAATTATTCAAGTATCCCAAGCAGCAAAAGTTTAGCACTGTTTATAGAAATATTCATTCAAACATTTCTTATCAAACAATTATAATGCTTAACTAACATTTAAACATATCATAAACTACAATTTTACAATCATTAGATATCATAAAAATATATGAATGTATGATGATTCACCCTACATATGTTTTTTTTTAATAAGCTTCCTCTTAGTTCTTATTTTTTTACACCTCAAGCCGATAGGTCATCATTCTTGCTGTGAATATTTGGGATGAACTTTAATTATATGTAAGCAACTTATTTAATTAATTTCACCCTTACATATAAAATGCTACACATTGAGAACTAGCATAATACCAGAAGATAAATTCATAATTTCGAATTTTTTTTATCCAAATATATAAACCCCATTTTAAATCAATGCATACTCATTGGTAACTAACATATATGAATTTATGATTTATCTTCATCTGATTTGAATATAAAAAAATAGCTTTCTAACCTAAGTTCTAGGTTGGTTCTATATTCGGGTTGACTGAGTGGGTGTAACTAAAAATTGATAACTCTTTGTACATAGTATCAATTCATGATTTCTTAATTTTCATACAAACTAGACTCATCACATGTCATGTATAAAATTCCAAAAGGTAATCTTTCTATATCATTTCCATAAAAATATTGAAATCAAACTATATATAGGGTCTCATATATTAATCCTAAATACCAAAATTTTATTATCTTTATGCAATTTATTTCAAAATTAAAAAGTCAACATTGTTCTTGTCTCAGAACAACATGAGTGGTATGCGAATATAGGATCATAACTCCTTACATACAACTTAATTTTTAATGTTTTTAGATTCTATAAACTTAAATAAGATTTCACATGTAAGTTTTGATAAGTTTCAAAGGAAAAATGGTTATGCAAATCATATTATGAACTAGAACTTTAATTTACAAATTGTTTTACCTGAAGTTCTTGCTACTTGCAAATTTTTTGTCTCCAAGGAAGGTATTATCTTCTTAAATATTTTGTAGATTTAGGAAAGAGATGAATGCAACTCAAAATTTTTATAGGATTTTATGACAAGTGAAGACGATTGAAAAAAAAAATAGACCATGCAATAGATGGCAAGCTGCTAGCTAACAATAGCTTGTTTAGTCATTGGTCAATTAATTTTTTCATTTAACACACTTACTTTATCCTTCATAAATATTTCTTAGTCCTAATTAAGCATAATTTGTGATAATTATACTTTAAAGGATTTAGTTGCAATTATATAAATTATTTTGATGTTGCACATGGAAAATTTTGATTGATCATAGGAATGACAAGTGCTAACAAATATTCTAGTATAGTAATAGTACCAAAAATATGATAACTATCATGAAATTAAGTTAGGGTTAATGACTTTTGCGGCGTCCTTCTTGTATTAGTGCCTTAATTTTTCAAATTCATGGTCAAACAACAATGGTTCCCTCGAATTCTTGGTGTTATGTTTTGAAGCAACTATATCAAAAGAGCTCGAAGAGTCCATGAAGTGATATGTTCACGAAATTCGTTGCCAACTTTTCACAAAGTTAATGTCAGTAAACGTTAGTAAGTGAACTAAGCACAAGTGATATAATGCTGATAAAGTGTCGATCCCTCAAAGACCAATTTAATGCTAATGACCTAATTCTAATCAATAAATTAAAGTGAGTTTAGAAAATAAAAATGGTTTTTGTCACATAAATTCAAATGAAAATAGATCAATCTCAGAAGTTGGGAGAAAACAAAATAAATTATAGGAGGAGTTGTGGTGAAATCTCATCTACAACGTTGTTGGTATAGATTCTAACATAGGCACTAATGCATATGGACTTACGATAAAGTAGAGAATCTTAGTCAAAGTTAATCCCTAATGTTTCATATTTGAACAACATGCGAGAATTAACTATTACAATATTTTAATCCTAACAAGTTAGTAAACACAATGTAGGTTGAATTCTCTTCCAATTAAGTGTTCTTCTTAACTGACTTCACAACCTGAGATTCTTTAAAGTTCTCCTGAGTTGCAATATTCATGCAACGGAAAACCTTCAATCAATCACCAAAAAGAAACTCAAATGCAAGTATCAAAACTTCCTTTTGCACAAGATTATCACATGCAATTAAAATTGGATGTGAGAGAAGCATTGAAGACACATATGAATGCTATCAAAAGTTCAATTGTATTAACTATGAAAAGGAATAAAAAAATGGGATTCGGTAAACCTTAAACACAACTACTCTATAGAATAGAGATTAAACACAAAGCAAATTTAAAGTTAATATCAGAAATTTATGACTAAAAGCTATAGATAAAACTAGAAGGAGAAGACAACGTCGTAGGTCTCTCTCTCTCTCTCTCTCTCTCTCTCTCTCTCTCTCTCTCTCTCTCTCTTTCTTTCTATGTTCATGTGAACGTTGACCTTTCGAGCCTTCGAAGCTTTCTCTTCTTAACTCTCTCATGCATAATTTTGTTGCCTAAGTTTTAAAGAAACTCATTTCCCATGTACCATGAGATCTTATTTAGATGGTTTTTTTATGTCCCTTGTGATTTACAATTGAAATTGAGATGAGTTGGAACAAAAATCTTGATTTAGGAAAAAAGTAGCCCGATTCACACCTTGTAAGCTAGGTTTCACAGAGCGTAAGGTGTTAGGGTCATTTCATAGCCCATCGAGCTATCTTCACAGAGCACCTATGGAAAATAATATTTTGTTGAATGCAAATTCAAACATTTATTTAGTCTTGCAATTAATATTATTTTGGTTATTTTTTCCATAGTAGACATCTATTGTGTTGATTATTTGCATTTATTTCTTTGAGTAACGAATCTACTCAAGTTTTGATATTTATTCTCATATTTACTACTTGGAGGAAGCAAACAAGTGCTTAAGATATATGATGAAAGGAGTCAAATCAATACTCAAAATATCAACCTTTTCAATTTCATGAGCTATTACGAGCATGTCATAACTGTGAAAAACTTTGCATACTAATAGATGAATATAACGAATCACAACTACGGTAGTGAAGACAATTCCATTGATGAAGGTGTAACAAGTCGTTAGGTCACATCACGTGTTTTATATTATAATCTCATGAGTCACGAAAAGCGTCATGACATCAGGAGCACATAGCAATAATAAGATCAATTCAATAAGAGCCACTATATCATATCATGGGTCATAAGTACAACTTAAAGCAACTTTAGTTTCAAAACTCACTCCAATTCATGGGACATGATATTATGTCACGGTTCGTGATGGAGAATTTTTCTATATGGAGTCAAATTCTAACATATAGTTAAACCTCATGTTGACTCTACTCAGATTTGATTTTGAATGATCTTTAGAAGTTATTTAAATGCTAGGAGGACTCTCATTATTTCTTATACAAATGAGAATGAGCTAAGAATACAATTGGAAAGAACTTGTTTCCTATCTTAAATATGAATTAACTCATTTGAAAAATATAAATAGAGAACTATCCTACTATATTCCTAATTCAATTAGGATTGAGTTCTTTGACTAATTTGATTAGGAACATGAGCTAAAACTTCATGGGAACACTTTCAATCATTGTTCAACATTTTGGAAATGATTAAAGACATATTCTTGATAAATTTGAGAAAATTTTGAAGCATAAAAATTCAGCCCAAGAGAGAGCCACAAAATTGAAGACAAATTGGAGTATTTTTTAATCCCTCTTAGTAATATGGCTTAGAAAAGACCTTCTATCATATCCTAACTATTTGGGGGTAAAAAGAAAATATGTTTGAGCAGATTTGGAGATGCTTTGAGAGTTTTATTTTCAACTCCAAAGTCAATTACGAATTTTGAAAGGAATTTCCTTATTATGACTTGTAAATGTTTTCAAACTTTCTCAAATTATTTGGATATCCTAGAGAACCTTTGGAGATTATAAGTACACATATTGAGACATTAATTCAGATGTTAGGATCCTGCAATATGTGTCTACAAGATAAGGGCATGAGGAAAACTCGATGTGGTTGCTGAGAAGATTGTTGCTCGATTATCTTGAAAGAAGGATTGCGCAGAAGTCCATTGTAAATCTTAGAGCACTCTCTTTTCTAAATATTATTAGGATGATGTTAAGCATCAATTTTGTCCATCTTTTATCTATCAATTCTCTAATGTCTTAACTGCTATGGCAAAATATTGAATCTTTTTTCAATCTTAATTATAGTGCATTTAACTATTGTGAATATGATTGTGGACTGCATTGTTTTTCTTTATTTTTGATTGATTAATTGACTATTGACACTATAATGTCCCCAAAATCACACCAATATGTAATAAGCTCATATTAAAGAACAATACTTCGGGATAATTAAACAAGTACTCTTTTTTCTGTTATAATCAATAATTCATCAATATCATTCAATTCTTTCATCTTTGATCTTTCTTCGTCCCCTTCCAATCCATCATTTTCTATCGATCACTTTCAATCAATTACTTTCAATTGTTAGTACATGAAAATTTCAACGATCCGGGGCCAATATGGCTAGCTAGGCCATGGGTCAACCCGAGACCCGTCAATAACAATTAAAACCCAGAGAAAGAGCACCAATAACTCTTAGGGTTTAAAATCTACTCTCCCTAGAAATAACCGAGGACATTGTTAACTCTTAAAGGATTAAAGTCTGCCCTCTTGTAATAACTCAGAACACCGATAACCCTTATAGGATTAAAGCTTTTTCTCAATAACACAATGGGAAAACACCAATAACCCGTAAAGGATTAAAGTCTGTTCTCCAAATCCGTCGGGCTCTTCCTCTTCATGCATAATTTTAATCACAAACATTTACATTTCTTTTACTCTTGTTTACCTAATTTTCCTAAGTTCACGCGAGAGGATACTAAACCTACCTCAAGCAAATTCAATCAATCAACAAGTAATGACATCAATCATCCCGGACACGGCCCGCGTCAAGTAAGACACGGCTTGTGTTGTTTCCCGGGTTAAGCAACATGTGTCGACCATGTTCTTTTAGTTAGGCACGCGGACCATGTTCGAGAACACAGATCGTTTGGTCTATTTCTTCACAGACAATATTTAATTAGTTTTTTGTTAGGGTTTCGGTTGTCTGTGTCTAAGATAGACACCCGTTGTGTCCCGCAAGCACACAGACATAGGAACACAGTAGGGTAGAACGGTGCGCCTCGGGGTGGCGCGACCGATCTTCCACCGGGCGCGGACCGTGTTCAATTGAACGCGGTCCGTTTTTGTTAGTTATTGTCTTCCACGCAGTCGTCGTTGGCCGACACAGCTGTTTTACGCCGAAACCGGGAGCGCAAACCATGTTAGGGTAACACGGCTCGTGTTTGTCTACAGGCTACACGATTTAATGTTACTTGAAACCATCAAATTACACCGAAGAACTTTTCCATAGAACCCAATTGCCAGACAATCAATCATACCGAAATTATCATTATTCATAATTAGTAATCGATTTAAACCCAAAGCTCAATCATTCTTAAAGATCTTAATTACATACTTTGTGATTATCTTCTATACGTTTCACGCCTTAGATTATCTCTCTCATTCTATGTGTTATCCTCTGCGTCACCTCATCATGGCACAAATCCCGAGGTTGAAGCATAAGAGAGAAGAAAAGAGGGAGGAGGAGAAGAAGAGAGGGGAGCGACAACTCACCTAACGGCTAGGGTAGAATTTTAGGTTTTTGGGGAATTATTTTCTTGTGGCCAGAGGTTTATATAGGTGGGGAATTAGGGTTTAGGAAGTTTTAAACATTATCAACTTAAATTCAATTACAAGTAGGATTGCCACGTGAGATCGACACGGCCTGTGTCCAACGGACATAGTCCGTTTTGGGAAACATGGCTCATGGCTCGCGTTCTAACGGGACATTACATTATAACCTCCTTAAAATTAGATTCGTCCTCGAATCTATCAATTTAATTTCAATTCTTATAAATAACCTCCTTAGGGATAATGCCACTTATAAAATGAATAAGGTTTATATGTGATCGTCGTACCTAGAGAATCATAAACGTGGGGCACGCGGTCCGGCTCATCTTCTGCCGTCATGCAGAATACCCTTCCTTTTGTCAATTGTGGTCCTTGCTTATTTGTATCCCATTTCTTATTGGGTCAATCCCTCACAAAATGTCCCTGTTTTCCATAGTTGAGTGAGGCATGTGACAGTCCTGCGATGACATTCTCCCAAGTGCTGCCGTTGATAGTGTGGACATACCTCTTTATCAGTCTGTTGTTGTCGTTGTCTATCTTGAGGTTCATACGGCTTTGGATGCTCTTCCTGGCGGTGATCTCTCCCATCAGGGGCCCTATGCCTGCCTCCTATTATCCCATCTAACCTTGTCCTTGTTTTGTTGGTGTGTTGCCTCCTTTTCCTTTTGTGTCCTTCTCTAGTCCTCATGCTCCCATTCCAAATCTGATGCAAGCTCAGAGGCCTCTTGGACAGTCTTATAATTTCCCCCCATGACCTTAGCTCTCAGTCCTGAATGCAGCCCATTAACAAAACTCTTCGCCCTGGACTTCTCATTCTTGTCCAAAGTACAGTATTTCTCTAGCTGCAGGAACTTCACCACGTATTTCTCTATAGTCCTGCCTTCCGGCTTTAGTTGCAGGAACTCCTCCTATTTCATGTTCTTCTGGTACTAAGGCAGGTAACATGTTTCAAAGACTTCCTTGAAGTCCTCCAAGGATATGTCATCACATGCTGCAAACTTTGTGCTCTTCATAGCATTCCACCAGTCCTTTGCATCATCCATGAGATGATTTACTGCAAAGACGATTTTCCTCTCCTCTGAACATTGCATCTCCACGAAGAACTCCTCCATTTTCACTATCCATTTCTCAGCATGACCAAAGTTCTCAGTTCCCTTGAATTCTGGAGGGTGCTGCTTTAGAAACCTTTCAATTGTGTCCCTTGTCTCCTCGAGTTGGTGTTCCCTACGGACTGCTCTCATCAGGTTCTTCAGAAAGCCATTCTGGTCTTCAGCAATCTTTGGCATGAGATTTGGCGTGACAGGTTCAGGGGGTGGATTTGGGTTGCGATAACCAGTGGTGGGTTTGGTGTGTTGACTTCCGGTGGTGGATTTGTCATGTTCATCTCTAGGGGTCGATTAGCACTTCTAGCGGAACATTGTGGAGGTATCTACATGTAGGGAAATCATTAGTGAGATAAACAATCAATTTTCAAATTCAACTCATACCTGATGGCGTGATGATGGCTCGTGATGCTTGCACATGGAATTCTATCTATCTAGGGACAATTAAAAGTGCACCTTGTTAGGCTTTGATACCTTCTATAACACCTCTGATCCATTCAAGAAATTGTTCGCTTTGGGCCCATGGATCGCACGAATTTAAAAAGCGTCTTGAATAATAAGGGAGGATGCTATATATAAGCCCATGATCACCTTCGTGTTTTGTCCATGTGGGACTAACTTTCGTTCTCGTCATCTAACTTTCATTCTCATCAATCTTGTGTCCTTACAATCTTCCCCTCTTCGGAGCCCAACATCCTCATTGAGTCGTCTCATCCTACATGGTTCAAGTGAGTACACGAGGTTGGCTCTAATACTTTACTGTAACGCCCCTAAAATCACACTTTGCCACCTGACAAAATGTGCATCTTGGAGACACTACCATACGATATCATTACCTTTGGTCTGACCATTTGACCGGTCAACCCTAGGGACGCATCACATAAATACAATATTTTAAAACTAAACTTCTCTAGCATATAGAAAATACTAATAAGTCTATTACATCAATTCCAGTAGAAGACTAAAATTCATCAATAGATCATAACGGAATACTAAATGATAGAGTTCAACATCCTCTCTATTTCATAGAAGACTCCAAATTAGACTAGTGACACATTAACCAGGATTATATGCCATGTGAAAGTTGACCATCACGAACTCCATCATCATCAGTGCCATCGTTCCTACCTAGCATTTTGGTTGCCTGCAACATTAGAATTAGCAGGGGAGATAAAACCTCTCGTGAGCAATGACTCCCAATATATAATAAGATCATATTAAAGAACAATAATACAGGATAATTAAACAAGTACTCTTTTTCTTGTTATACTCAATAATTCATCAATGCCATTCAATTCTTTCATCATTGATTTTTCTTCTTCCCTTTCCAATCCATCATTTTCTATCTATCACTTTGAATCAATTACTTTCAATTATTAGTACATGAATATTTCAGCGATCTGAGGCCAGTATGACTAGCTAGGCCATGGGTCAATCCGAGACCCGTCTACAACAATTAAAACCCGGAGAAAGAGCACCAATAACCCTCAGGGGATTAAAAACTACTCTCCCTAGCAATAACCGAGGACACTGATAATCCTTATAAAATTAAAGTCTGCCCTCTTGTAATAACTCAAAACACCGATAATCCATTAAAGCTTGTTCTCAATAACACAATGGGAAAACACCAATAACCTTATATGATTAAAGCATGTTCTCCATGGGCCTTCCTCTTCGTGCATAATTTCAATCATAATCATTTACATTTCTTTTACTCTTGTTTACCTAATTTTCCTAAGTTCACATGAGAGGATACTAAACCTACCTCAACCAGATTCAATCAATCAACAAGTAATGACATCAATCATCCCGGACATGGCCCGCGTTAAGTAAGACACGGCCCGCGTTAAGTAAGACACGGCCCGTGTTGTTTCACTGGGTTAAGTAACACGTGTCGACCCTGTTCTTTTAGTCAGGCACACGGACCGTGTTCGAGAACACATACCGTTTGATCTATTTCTTCACGTACGGTGTTTAATCAATTTTTCATTAGGGTTTCAATTGATCGTGTATAAGATAGACACCGGCAATGTCCCGCAGGCACACGGACCTAAGAACATGGTAGGGTAGAACGGCGTGCGTCGGGGTGGCACGACCGATCTTCCACCAGGCGAGGACCGTGTTCAATTGAACGCAGTCCATTTTGTTAGTTATTGTCTTCCACGCAGCCGTCATCGGTCGACACGACTGTTTTACATCGGAACCAGGAGCGCGGACCGTGTTAGGGTAACACGACTTGTGTTTGTCTATAGGCTACACAATTTAATGTTATTTGAAACCATCGTATTACACCGAAGAACTTTTCCATAGAAACCTGATTGCCAGACAATCAATCAGACCGAAATTCTCATTATTCATCAAACTCAAAGATTAAGCATTCTTAAAGATCTTAATTACATATCTTGCAATTATCTTCTATACATTTCACGCCTTAGATTATATCTCTCATTTTGTGTGTTGTCCTCTGGGTCACCTCCTCCTGGCACAAATCTCGAGGTTGAAGCCTAAGAGAGAAGAAAAGAGGGAGGAGGAGAAGAAGAGAGGCGAGAGACAACTCACCTGACGGCTAGGGCAGAATTTTAGGTTTTTGGGGCATTATTTTCTTGTGGCCAGGGGTTTATATAGGTGGGAATTAGGGTATAAGAAGTTTTAAATGTGATCAACTTAAATTCAATTACGAGTAGGATTGCCACGTGAGATCGACACGGCCCGTGTCCAACGGACACAGTCCGTTTTGGGAAACACGACCCATGTCATCAAACACGACCCGCGTTCTAACATGGCATTACAGACACATTATCTATTAGTTCATGATTTCTATAGAACCGATCATTAACTTTTAGGTTGAAACAATAAATGTCCTATTTTATTAAAGTCAGAAGGGCGTGCTAAGATATATAGTCTACTAAATTGCTCTTAGAATGAATAGTTCAATAATTTAGGAATTACAATTCAGTACATCATAATCTGAGTAGATTTGATAGCAGAGTCAGAACAGAGTGCTCTCAGTTATTTCAAATTAAGAATAGGTGATTTTTTGCTGAAATGTGAGATCATATACTAGGTGTTCATAATCCATTCAAGAATTAAATTTGTTCATTATTGCCTAATTTGCTACAAAGGATATATAAGCTTGTTCTGAATCTTATTTCTCATCCTAAGGTTTTAGCCATCATTAGATTAGTCTTTACTTTTTTGTTATTTCATTTTTTGCACACTTGTACCCAACCAATATTTTCTCCTATTAGTCTCTAAAATTAGATAGTTAACTAATAAAGTTAATTCGTCGTGATATTGACAACCCTTTACTCTAAACACTTTATTTCTTGATCAACTAATTCACTTGCTAGTATTTTTCTTGTTAACAAATCATTGCATCAAGTTTTTGGCGGTATTGTCGAGAATTCTTTTATGAGTCTTGTATTCTTATTTTAATCTACTTTGATACTTTATCTTGTGTTACTTACTTTTTCGTTAGTGTTGTATAAATTTTTTGGGAGATATTTTTGCACACAACTTAATCATCACATTCATATCATCACACTCTTAATGGTGAAGAAGAAATCAAACATCAATCAACAAACTGAGGAGAATAAAGATGTTGCAAGCAAGATGGAATCTGCACAGAGGGAACATCTACTCTAAACACCATGAAGAAGCCTTAACAATCTCAAATAGAAAATCTATCCATGGATATATTTTACAAAAAACATGATGAACTTTGTGTTTAAGAAAGCCTTCATAAACAAGATCAAATATAAAATTTGGAGAGACAAATTTCAAATTTAAGATAAAAAAAATACAAAGGGCATAATCACATCATCATTTAAATCGAGGATAAACCTTGAAGAGATGATTGATTCATCACAACAATTGAAAATAGGCTAATAATGCAAAATCAACTCGTTCAAAATTGGAGACACAACACAATTAAAGAATTAAATTGATAGTGATGAAGTTCTTCAACAACTAAAGAGTTATCTAAAGTTTGGTGACTTAGAAGCAAAACATGCATTAGATAATCAAGTTGTGCAATTGATTTATCAAAATGCTAAATCTAAGAAGAAAATCAAGAATGACTCAATAATCATACTATGACCATGCCATTATCACAAGTTATATAAAGAAAGATGGCAGCTATAAACAAAATTTGACAAGAAGACATGGATTATTGAATGGCATGTCAAGAAGACAAGTAAATACATGATTGAAGATGGGCAAGTTCGAAGGAAGAACTCACTTTTAGAGCTTCCACTACAACTACAACATTGTCCTTAATTCACATACCACTAGTTCAAACATCACATACAACTACATCAATGCAAGCTCTGACAAACAAATCCTAGGAGATGCGAACTCTCCCAACTAGGGATGGACCTAAAAATAAAAGATAGGGGGGGGGGTTCAAAATATNAAAAATATTATATTATGCATATATGTATTTAAATATTAAAATTTATATTTATGAATAAATACTTATAAATACTACTTAAATAGTGTTATATTAATATAATTAATTTTAAAATATTTTAATAAGTACATATATACGTGCGAGGATCGAGGATCCGTGGGGCGGGTCCTAAACAAATAAATTTAATAAGTTCCCTGCCCCGATCCCCGAATTGGGGTGCGGGGGGGGGGGGGGGGGTGCCCCCCCCCTCTTTGTGGGTCCGCCTCTGCTCCCAACCACATCAATGCAATGGTGATCGAAGAGTCTCTCAACTATCGAAGATCATTAGCAGCAAAAAACACAACATCAACCTAAGAACATTATTGTACTTGAAGAACCGACAATTAAAATCAATAACCAAAGGTTGAAAATAGTTGGTGGCATCCTCAACCGTGTTTGCTAATCTTCGCCATGACAAGCATTATCGATTACATCAAATACTCTCAGTGAAATTGTTTCTTATTACCTACTTATTATCATGATTGATTCAAACATCCTCTACGAGCCTTAGCATACTTTTTTCCTATAACAAATAATCACATTAAGTCTTTGGCGCCATTGCTAGGGGCAAAAAGTTGCATCGAGTTTTTGGTGCTATTGCTTGGGATTGAAAGTCAAGCTAACTTGGGCATAGATAATGGGCTAATATGTCCTAAAATTTCACTAGCAAGTGTACTAATGTTATCAAGTAATAGAGAAGGTGAATAGATATCATTCTCACGAGGATTATGTTCTTATCCATCTAACCTCACAAACTAATTAGAGATGACATAAGTTTTTGATAAATTTGGTTTCTCAAAAGATAAAACAAGATTGGAGATAAAATCATATTTTTGATGACAATAAGCACTGGACCAGGATGAGATAAGATAAGCTAGGGAGGAACAATGTCTTACTACAAGTCTACTGAAAGTTTAATTTTAATCAAATTCTTATGAGGATTGTAATCAATGGATAATTTTACTTTCCTCTTCAAGATGAATCAATTATCTCAATTCTAATGTATTTGATTGTTACTCTCCAGGATGATAATCTAACTACTAGAAGATGAGATGCATTAAAATATATTTTCCTAAATTATCGATCGTTCATCTTCAGGATGTCAATCTCATAGACCACACATCTAATGTATTTGTATCCAACATGCTACATAGGCATGGTATGCAATGCTTCGAATAAAACTTCAAAAATCAATCTTCGAAAGCAAAGATAATTAAGAAATACTACAATATGCTAGCAATGATCGAAAATCTCAGAGATCTCATGAAAAGACATTAAACACAACATTCATACATATAAGAAATTGAAGAATTAAAATTCATTAAAAATAAGAGCTTCACATGTTTTCTCTTACACTAAAATTTCTCCATGAAAATAAACTAATGATACATATGGGAGTTCATTCTTCGAATATGGAGAAAAAATATTACAATAGAAATGATAAATAATTAAGACACCTCGACAATCGCCTCTTCAGAAATCTGTACAGTAGCACTCCGTCTTCTTCTCCAGCATTCGAATCTCCCAGGCTTGAAGCATAATCCCTCGAATAAGGTCTTGAGGTCTTATTTTATAGATTTTCAGTGGGTATAAAAAAAAGTGTGAAGAATCCTAATATGGCAAGCTTTATTTTCCATCATATTTAACTCAATCCCTGATCAAAATATCTAAAGATAATGTTTAACTAGTTTAAAATGAAAGTTTAATTTATCCTAAAATGCATTTTACGGTGTGGATCCTGTCACAATCGTGGCCATATTGAATTGTCAGTTAAGTCGAGTTTCATGGCCCATGAAATGAGTTTCACAGTCGTGACCGAAAGGTTGCAGTCTATTCTTCAAGTTCTTTATGACCTATTTCTCAGATGTCATGGTCGTGACCAAATGTAAACTTCTTTTCTCCAGGATGTTCATGGCTCATGATAAAGATATCATAGTGGTAACTGTATGTACTCGTCTTCATCGTCCCACTCACTCATGGTCGTGATAATGCCTTCATGATCCATGACTTTATTCGATGTACTTTGACTTAGAGACGCTCATGATTATGAAATTGCCTTCACGGGCCGTGATGTTTAGCACGAGCGTGAGAGTTGTGTTTCATGCCTTAACATGTCATCATCTATTTCACTGGCATAAAAATGGTTTCAGAGCCCGTGACTTTCCTTTTGTATTTGTAGCACGTTGTCACGCAACAAAACTTTTGCCTGCGCGCGGCCTTAGGATTCTTCACCAAAAGACTCCTAAGCAGCCCTTGTTTCCTTCAATGTTCTAGCCAACACTTAGCCAAAACGGACCTTCTGATGACAGCCAAGTTTCCACCCAGAAACTTGAGGAAGAGAGGTTAGAAGAATGGGAAAGGAGTACTCAAACTGTTTAGGCCGAAATCCTCTTTGTTTCTGTCCAAACATCAATGATTTTGCCCACAACATGCATTGTCTAAGGCTCCAACACTACAGGGATATTTATATAAGTCCTGGATGGTTATTGTAACAACCTTCACTCCAAATAACCACATCTTGAGTTCTAAACTCCTCCCAACTGTTTGGCAACTCTCAAATGTCAACCTTAGTCAAATCACACAATTCGGGAGCATCTCTACACTGCCTGGCCGAGCCTGTCAAAACGGGCCATTTTTCGTGGGCGCGCACGTTAGAATGCATGGGCCACGCCCATGCGCCAGACCATCTCCAGACTTAGCCATTTTCTGACTAGCTAAAGGGCTCATCGACGCATAGTGACTACTTGGGTGTGTGACACAGCTTGCCTAGCCATCAAGACCTCCTCCTAAAGGTCATTTCGGGTCCCTCATCATTTGGATGTTTTCCATGGGCGCGCCCATGGAAACAGTGACGCACGCCTCGACCACGGAGATAGTTTACACCGCATAGTCATTTCCCTCATTGTGACTGCCTTAGTCACTGCCTACATCCTCCGTCTCACCAAGGCATGCGACGAGCATCGACGCATGTACGGGCCAAACTCTTAGGGCATTACAACTCTCCCCCACTCGAATCATTGCCGTCCTCGGCAATGTCTTTGCCATCCTTTATAATTTTCCTAAGTCTTTCACCATAGACTTTTGACTTCAACAAGTCATTTAGGTTCGAGAGCCTCACATGTTCTCATACCTTACAAATTAACTCTTACCATCGGCTTTAGTACCTTTCAACTTTGCCTTCAAACTTTAAGTTCGAAATGGATGACTGTTTTCATTATCCCACAAACGAAAACACACTAAGCCCGCTCTTGGTTTGCATTTCCCGAATGCATAAGCCATACTTCTTTGTTTGGCTAAGGACACTCCCAAAATGTCCGCAAAATACTATCTTACAAGCGATTTACTTTGTCAACTTTCGTTGAAAAGTTCGGGCATTCCTTCTCTACGGAATCCCATTAAGGCTCTTCGACCTTAAAGACCACCAAGTCTTTTAAGTTAGTCCTTATTCAGACCAACAACTCTCACAACAAGTTTTAAAGGTTTTTACACCTTATCGATCCGTCGATTCCAAAGGGGTTCTCCTCTGAAAAGGCGCAGTGTCCACGACAATGCCCATGGACCGAAGTCAATCTAATTCAGATAATGGATGTATCCCACAACACCCAAGTTAAGGCTACATGCCTTAGTGATCCTTTAATTCAAGGGGGTTCTCCTTGAAATGGCACATCATTCACGATGATGTCCTACGGACCAAGTTTAGGTCTAATTCCTTTAGACCACGGATGCCTCAACATCCCAAGTTAAGGTTTCACACCTTAGTGACCTCGCAAGGTTGATGCTTTCGGATCTACCCATCGTCTAGATCCGGGAGGCCTTTCGACACCCCATTCTGCCAAGTTATCACAAGGCAAGACTAGGAACATCCTAGCATTTTGTCAACTTAAGACTTCCATGTCCTTTGAACTATTTTAGTCGACCACACACATTTCATAAGTTTTAGGAATGTTCCCTAAGACATCCTAGTTTAGTCGACAAGCGTCAACTAAGTGCCAAATTTCCTTTAGCGATTTAGTTTATCTTCTGATAAACAAGGTCAAGTGCCCCAACAAAAGACCTATAGTGTTAACATTGAGTTAACTTGGATTTGTCCAGAAAGTTCTCGACTTTTCCTATGGACAACCCAATTTATTTCTGACTTTGGGTAAGGTTCCTACCCTGGATAGAGAAAGCTTAAGGCATCATATAAGATTTCCGAACATTATTCGACAATGGCCAAATTCCCCGACAAATAGACCAAGAATGTATGTACACATTCATTTTTCTCTAAGTAATAGAGTTTTAGATCAAGTGTCACCCTCACTCGATTCTGGATGTATGCTTATCATCCCTTTGTTATGATCCGACACCCCAACGAACGATCATGGAGGTGTGTCTTACCCCTTTGTTTTCCCTTCAAGGAAAATGGATTCGAAAATCCAACAATTAGAAGTGCATTCGCTGTCACCTCAAGTATGTCGACCCTACATCGATGTTTTGCAAGTTTTTATGCATTTGATCTCTTATCATAGTACATTACTTGAGATCGAAACGGTTGTTATGAAATCCAATCGCTTTCGCGCCCGTTACTTGTTGGGGAAGGTCGTTGTTGACTATGAAAAGAGAGGCTCCGGCTGGTGGATGAGCTGTCTTTGGATTGGAGTCGAAAGATGGAGAAGATTTGAGGGTCCCCACTTTCTTGCCTCACTGAAGAATCAACCAGAATTTTCCATGGCCGACCCACTCCCATCATCCTGGATAGTACGATAATCCGACGATAAAATTCTAAAACCAAGTTGAGTTAGGTGTGCCACTCCTAACCTTTAGACATTCATGTCCTTTCCCAGAATTTGTTGAATCTAGGATCCCGAGAATGTTTTGAATGATCACAAATTTGTAAGTGAACTCAGTCTGTACTAATGAACTTGTTGAGCTGATTTCTGAAACAGGACATATTCAAGTTCAGAATAGTGGTCGACCTGAGTTGAAGGAATGGACGACCAGTGCACGCGTAATCATATCAGAAGAACTACATGTATGCAGTGGACGTCCTAAGGATATGAAGCGGTGATGCGAAAAATGCTGAACACGCAAATCAAAATGCTAGCAAGTGCACTAGTTAAAATTTGAAGTGAAGAACATCTTTATATAGATGATCGATCCTGGTTAACCCCCTAACATGTGGTCATCATCTATCTTACCCCACACTTCGCATCAGATATTTCTCCTTGATTTCGATTTGTGATAGAATAGAGATGTTGAGTTTTGAATTTCTGATTTCCCTGCGGATTCGATCCTAAAATACTACGAGGATAAAAGTATACTGGTTGTTGGAGTTGTGTGTTTAGGTTTATTTTTAAGACTTATTGATATCCTGTATCTTGTCTAGGTGCCCCTGGGTCCACAAAACCTGGTACCACCTTTAATTTTGACACACATTTTTGCTCATAACCAATGAAGATTGCACAAGGAAGTTCATGTAGCAGGCTTTCGGCTAGTGGATCCCAGACCAGATGACCTGAGGTCACCAAGATTTAAGAGTCCCATTTGGGTTTACTTGCCCGAACATTCTTAGGTTATAAAATGAAAAATCAAACTACGCAATTGAGTGAACACTTAGGCGCTTCTCCAATTTGCACAAGGTGGTCCATGTAGCAGGCTTTCAACCGATGGATCCCAGACCAGATAGCCTAAGGTCACCAAGATTTAAAAGTCTTCCTATGGATTTACTTGCTAGGATTCACTCAGGTTCTGGATAATACACAAGTATTACTTCAACCCCTTATTTATTATAAACTTTTTTGCACCATTTTTAATAATTTTGCATATATCATGTTTTTCAACTTTGCAAATTTTCAATTTTTTTATAATCTCAAAAGATATTTAAGAATTCAATAAAATGTTGTAATAATCTAGGCTCAAATACAATAAAGATGAAAAAGAATTATAGTCTAAAGAATCATAATCGTATTCCACAAGATTCACAAATCCAATAAAATACTTGTGATTTACATTTGAAAGAAAAACACTTGAATTTCATAGATCATACAAGATAGCTTTAGAATATATACTTAAATAAAGTAAAAAGTTAAGCAAGGGTTAGTAGATAACATTTTTGGGACTTTTAAATTTTTTTTCTTCAATCGAAACATGAATGTATACAATAGTTAAATAATGAAATATAAACATGAAACATGGATGCATACAATGAGACACAATGTAAGACAAACAAGTTATGCAACGTACTAAACAACAGAAATGCACGAAATGCAAACTTCCCCAAAATTAGACCAAATATTATCCTCAGTGTTTAAGCCTCAGCCGAGGGAGTTGACACAATGATGATAAAAAATTGCAACTAAAGGAAAGAGTACAATCAGACTAGTCCATAGGTGGTGGTAGAAATGACAGCATGAAGAACTGATAATGCTTTTGGCTGGCCTGATACTCATGTACGCTGCAAAAATCTCATTAGTTCTATCCCGGATTGCCTGAATCACATTAAAATCTCATATTGTCATAACTACTACGCTCAGATGGCCTCTCATTACATGTCAAATAAAGAAAAATCTCACCGAGAATAAGGATGTGATCGTGATGCCCATCAAGGTCAGTCTCAATGAAAGGTAAACTATTAAGTCGCTTGTGATTGACAAGCCTCAGGCTGCACAATAACTGACTTAAGATTTCATGTTGGTCATATGATCTTAATGATGGTTCCTTCCACCTTTAGCTTACTTTCTTTTGTAGCTAATAAGTACAAATATTTTACATGTCATTCATTGCATGATTTTATCGTTGTTTTATCGTATTGCATCGTGGCCTTCGGTTTTCTTGGTTTTCTTGGTTTTCAATATTGTCTTCCTTCTCATTGAGCCATTTTATGCTCACTCATCTCTTTCCATTTTGTAGGTGATGACCGTTAGTGTGCTATGCGATGACCACGAGTTGGGATTGTTGAGTGAGGTCGACAGACTTGAGTAGTTCCATTATCTTTGCTTATTAGCGTCTATTCATATGTAAGAAACTTGTATAGTTCCTAACTTGTTTCTTCGTCCATAGTGGCCTAACGAATTGAGGTTTTGATATTATATCAGTTTTCGTGAATTTATGAGGACTTGGGTTCCTCCTTTCGTATATTTGATTATGAGCCATCGTGCTCCTGTGATCATAGTTCATTTTTGGGCAATTGTCCCATTATATTATTCTATTTTGATTCATATCAATTTCTATATCAAATTATATCCATGAGCATTTTGTCACTTATCCATTTTATGCCGAAGTTATGCTGAATTTTTTTGGCAATTTTAAGAGTTAGTTTTGTTTTCTTATCATCTTGCCACAATGTTCATATATTTGAACGTGAGTTAGTGAATTATCTATTTCACCCTCTCGTGAAAGCTAACAATTGGCTAGGTCAGGTTTGGTCGTCACAATTGTCCTCTTTAACATGAGTAATTTTGGCTCTAGATGTTGGTCACTTTCGAATGGTGATTGTTGTGGTTTGGTTGACGTGAGCCAAGTTCTAAAATAAAAATGGATCTACATACACAAATCGTGTTTCAAGTGATATGGACCTGGTAACGATAACTCGATGAGATAAAACACGAGACATGGTAACCGCTTTTATATGACAGATCATATTCAAGATGACGTGACTTCCTTATTACCAAAACAGGCGGTGATAAGCAAGATGCAGACCGTGTCCACCTTGTTGTGGGCACAACTCTGCTTTCACGTAGGAAACTCCATCAAAATATGTTTGAATAGTATAAAATATAGATATCTAATCAGGTACTCGATATGATAGGTGACAACATCAAATCATCATGAAAATGAATCAAAATCAGAATACTAGCATGCATCATCTATACACCAATCTAAGAGAGATCCGTCTAAAAGCATATTCTTCGATGATTTATTTAGTGTTCACATTCTTGAAATGAGTATAGTGACTCTATTAGGATCCAATCTTTACATGGTGAACATTGAGAAAGATTAGATTTGATTAGATCTTATCTTATCTTATCTTATCTTAAGTTGATTGGATTAGATTAGCTTGGATTAGTTTTTTGTTTTGATTAGGACTTTATCTTTTGAGTTTAGGATAGATTTAGTTTTCAGATTAAACTAATCTTCTTTGTGCTCAATACGAGATTCGTCGGAGCCGATCATGTCAAGGTCGCACGTCTCTCAAATCTCAAAAGAGATTTTGAGATGTTACAGATGAAGGAGGAAGAGACCCTAGACGACTATGCCGGAAAGCTGGCAGGTATATCAGCAAGTTTCATCGACTTGGGTTCAACTCTAGATGATGCGACGATGGTGAAGAAACTTCTCAACAACATACCGGACAGATTCTACTCGGTTATCGTGGGTATCGAGCAGTTCTGCGATATCGATACCATGCCGTTCGAAGAAGTAGTTGGGCATTTGAAGACTTGGGAGGAACGCGCACATAAACATGCGCCAGGCAGTGATCCATTGGGAAAACTTCTTCTGACCCAAGCCTAGTGGGAGGCATGAAAGAAGAACGGCGCTAGAGAAGCATCATCGGACAAGAAGGGCAAAGCTCCTTCCCGCGGTGAAGGCAGCAATCACAATCAAGGTGGACGTGGTTGTGGCAGAGGCCGCGGGAGAGTCTGGCATGGCAAATCTCCAATCAAGGACGATAAGGATGGCTCCAGCAGACGCAATCGTGACAAGGGTCACATCTGGTGCTACAATTGCAACAGGATGGGGCACTATGCATTAGAGTGCAAGGCAAAGTAAAAGGACGAAGAAGCGAATTTCTCCTACGTGGATGAGGAGGAGACAACCTTGCTCATGTCCACATTAGTTGAGAATCCAGACCTCATGTTGCTGACTGAAGACAAGTTGGAGCCTAATCTCTGAATAGAAGCCAAGGAGAACAAGACCTTCGATGTTTGGTACTTCGAGAATGGCGCGAGCAACCATATGTCGAGACAATGGAGGAAGTTTCACAACCTGGATGAGACTGTCCAGGGGCATGTAAGGTTTGTCAATGGCTCCACGGTTGCTATCAAAGGAAGAGGCTCGGTGTTACTCCAGTTCAAGGGAGGTGAGCAGCGCCTTCTTGCAGATGTGTACTACATCCCTAACCTCTGCAACAACATCGTCAGTTGCACTCAGCTAGCCGAAGGAGGGAGTAAGATCATCATAGAGAAAGATCATATCTTGCTGTATGACTCCCATGGCAAGTTACTCATGAGAATCAAGAGGTCTTCAAATCGGTTGTACAAGACGATCTTGGAGGCGAGTGATCCCGTGTGTCTACATGCAAATATCTCAGATGAAGCATGGCTTTGGCATTCTCGGCTAGGGCATTGCAGCTTCCAATCCCTAAAGTTTCTGACCAAGAAGAAGATGGCTATCGGTGTGCCAGCCATCGAGCATCCGAACAGTCTCTATCAGGGATGTTTGGCTGCCAAGCAGGCGAGAAACCCACTCCCAACGTCGATATAATTCCGGGAAAAAGAGTTGCTCAAACTTTTGCATATCGACCTCTGTGGACCCATCACACCATCGACTATTAGAGGTAACAATTATTTCATGCTTGCAGTTGATGATCACTCTCGATGGATGTGGGTCTGTGTGCTCAAGTAGAAGGGTCAAGCTTGTGAGGCCTTCAAGAAATTGAAGCTACAGGTGGAGAACTCTACTGGATGCCGAGTGAAGACCGTGAGGACAGATCGTGGTGGTGAGTTCCTCTCTAGTGAGTTCACCAGGTTGCGCGAAGAGGCTGGGCTCTAGAGTCACCTGACTGCCATACACTCCGCAGCAGAACTGCATGGTAAAAAGAAGAAATCGCACCATGATGGAGATGATGAGATCACTCATGAAGAGTATGAAGGTCCCTGGGAGGTTCTGGGGAGAAGCCGTGAGGCATGTGGTGTATCTCTTGAACCATTTGCTAACAAAGGCCTTAGGTGATCGTACGTCATATGAAATGTGGACGGGAAGAAGCCGTACCTCGGGCATCTGCGAATATTCGGATGCACCGCTCACATAAAGATAATTGTGCCACATTTGAAGAAGCTTGATGACCGGAGTCAAGCCATGATGTACCTCGGCGTCGAAGAAGGCTGCAAGGCCCTTAGACTGTATAAACCTTATTCCAAGAAGCTACACGTCAGCACGGACGTGAAGTTCGAAGAGGGCAAGGAGTTTGCATGGAGCGCAAGCCAAGCCAACGACAGAACTTCAGATTTCGGAGTGGAGCTGAGTTCAATTCTCGAGGTGGAGCAAGACAGACCTTCAAGTTTCGACAGCAATAGCCTCAGGTTCAGGTGAGTCGAAAGTTTCTTGTAATGAATCTCAGGTTGCAGCACCTCTAGTTGGTCAGCCACCGCCAGGACGGATGACGAGATCACAAGCGCACGCCGCAGCTCGAGCAGCAGAAGTGGCACTGTCAATTACGGATGGGGCTTCATCAACCATGGCCGGATCTCCAGCATCGGCTCGAACTCTGGTAAGGGCCGAGTCATTATCTTCTTCCCAAACAGGTTACGACCACCCAATCGTCGTCGTCCACCAGCAGCGACAGTAGTAGCAGCCATGTCAGATACAGAGACATGAAAAGCCTCATGAGAGACTCAAAGAGAGTTGAGCTCCCTAATGAAGAGGCAGAAGGCGAAGCTTTGCTGGTCGAATTGGAGGAACCATCAAGTTATAGAGAAGCTGCTGGGAAAGCTGACTGGGAAGATGCAATGAAGAGAGAGATTGACTTGATAGAGAAGAATGCAACATGGACTCTCATCGAGTTGCCGGCAGGACAGAAACCCATAAGGATAAAGTGGGTTTACAAGGTGAATAAGAACTCGGAAGGGAAGATAGTCAAGCACAAGAATAGGCTCGTTACAAAGGGATATGTTCAACAACCAGGTGTAGACTTTGATGAGGTGTTTGCACCAGTCGCTAGGCTTGATACAATTCGAGTCATCCTTGCAATTGCTGCAAATCGAGGTTGGCAAGTGCACCACTTGGATGTGAAGTCAGCGTTCCTCAATGGAGATCTTGAAGAAGAAGTCTATGTGACGCAGCCAGAAGGTGTACAAAATAACAAGGAGCACCGTGTGTACAACTGAGCAAGGCACTGTATGGTCTCAAGCAAGCTCCATGGGCGTGGAATATCAAGCTCGATAGAAGTTTGAAGAACCTCGGATTCAACAGATGTGCACAAGAGCAAGTTGTGTACACAAGAGGTGAAGGGTCTGATGGCATTATTGTTGGCGTGTATCTGGATGATCTTGTGGTAACAGGACAAAATCCATATGAAATTGCAGCGTTCAAGCAACAAATGATGAGAGAGTTTGAGATGAGTGACCTTGGATTGCTCACATTGAATTGAGGTGACTCAAGAGGAGAACAAGATGACTCTAAGGCAATCATCATATGCAAAGAAAATTATGGAGAAGTTTGGCATGGCAGAGTGCAATCAACAAAGATTCCAATGGAACCAAAGGCATCGTTACACAAGGACCCAAAAGGTGAGCTAGTGGATAAAACTGAGTACCGACGTGTCAAGATTAGGGAGGAGTATGTTAGGATCTAATCTTGACATGGTGAAGTTTGAAAGAAATTAGATTATATTAGATCTTATCTTATGTTGATTGGATTAGATTAGCTTGAATTAGTTTTTTTGTTTTCATTAGGACTTTATCTTTTGAGTTTACGATAGAATTAGTTTTCATATTAAACTAATCTTCTTTATGCTATAAATTCTGGTGTTGACCAATCAAGAAAATTAATCTTCTTCTGTTGAGTTCTATGTGAACTTTTCTCCTCTGTTTTTTTTTTCCTATGTTGCTGTTCATGTTGTGTCTCACCTGGGCCAACAGACTCTTGAATTTTTGACATGTAACACGTCTTTGCAGCACTTGGTTGTTAGAGGCTATGAGATCCACAAGCATTTAGCACCATATCACATTATACGCTATGGCAATTATTACAAACTTTAATTAGTTGCTTTAAATATTTAGACAGGTGTAATAAACTAATTATGACCATAGCGAAATGTTTTATATAATAGTCATTTAAGCATCAACTTCAGTGATAACTAGTACATAATTGAAAAAGATAATAAATATATGGTTAGATTAGAGATGAACAAGATTTTTAGATTATAAACTTGATTATATGAAAAATTGGTAGGATTATTGCAGGTTAGTGAAATATGAGTAGAATAGGATAATTAGTCACATAAACATTGATTAATCATAATAGATAGATAATCATGGTCAATTAGAGCTAATAAATGATAGTAACAAGTAAGTACAAAAATATCTCTTAGTTAGAATCAAATTGACATGAGTATCATTTCAAGTCATGGAGTATCGAAAATAAGTTTAATAAAGAGTTATGAAACTTATGGATAGGTTCTTGTAGTGATTGAGTTGGACTCGGACACGTTGAATTTTACGAAGCCACACGATATCGAGGTTTGTGAAATTATCACAATAACATTGAGTATGCTCTAGTAGCAGTCCATAATCTTACGCTGAGGGAAGACACTATTTCTGAATGTCTGCCTCTAACAGCACTATTATTGATCTTCTTTAGTCTCCTTGAGACGAGAATCTAGAAAAAAAAAGGAGATTGAGATGAGAAATAGGGTTTTACCTCTTCCATGAGAAATAGAGAACAAGAAGTTTTCATGCGGAGATTTTGTAGAGTATCATTGGCTTTTGCTTTGTAATTCCTATTTGTGTTGATTTCCAATGATGAACTCTTGTATCAACATGCATGTGATGTGCGGATGGTTATTAGAAGCTAAACAATTAGGCCAGTACATGGGATATTTGAGAACACTTATTTGTTGTTTGAACTAATCTTTTAATGACTTTATGTTTCCATTTGACTTTCCAATCTTCTCTTGCATATATTTTTTCTCTACGTGTTGATTCTAATGTTGTGAGTTGTTTGTTGCTCTATCTCTATTGAGACCGAGAGGGAGAACCCTCTCCAGTGGGAAGGAGTAATGTGTAGTTCATATTAGTGATACTTTATAAGTGCTTATTTTGATGTTGTGAGCTATTTGCTATTGTATCTTCGGTGAAAAGTTGAGATCGAGAGGGAGAACCTTCTCCATTGAAGGGAAATTGCAGTTAGTTCTTATTCTTGTTGACTTATAGTTGGATTGTTACTCACATCCTTGTTGCAACCCTGTCTCGAGAGGGAAGGAATTGTTACAAGGTCTCTACAACGATCCGAGAGGAGAGTAGAGTTTCATGAAGTGTGACTTTCATTTCAGCTTCAGGGGGTTAAGACCGAGAGGGAGAACCGCTTTTTTTGTCTAAGGTATTCATATGAGGCCGAGAGGTTCCCATGGACACCTAAGGTTGATTAGAGAGGGGTTATCCATAGCATTGAGAGATTGTGTGTAAGAAGTCCTTAGGAATTTAAGTTCAAGTCTTGACTGCGAGAGTAGCTAGGTTTGTGATCTTAATATCTCAAGTAAACAATATTTGAGCTTCATATGTTCATTAGAAAATATAGTTTGAAAATGATTCCAATGTCCCCACCACTTTCCTTATTTGGGTAAATCGTCTTCCTTCCTATTGGTTTTGTTTCTATTCATTTAAAATCTTAAAATACCAAAACTATTTAGTCTACTTTTCTTTTCAGATTTTAGTCCTAGTTTATCTAATTTTCTGCACAAAACATCTTTTTCCTTGATTTTGGTTCGTGGTAGAATAGAGGGGTTGAATTGTGAATTTCTGATTTCCCTGTGGATTAGATCTTAAAATACTACAAGGATAATTATATACTTGCGGTTTGAGTTGTATATTGATGTTAATTTTAAGATTAGTTGATATCCTATTTATGTCCGGGTGCCCCAGGTCCAGAGCTGTCAAACCTTGACGTTCTGAAACCTGGTACCACCTTTTATTATCAAACACAATTTCTGCTCATCAAGTTTTTGACGGCGTTGCCGGAGAAATTTTGATTTTTCACATTCAATTCTTTATTTGGTACCAAGCTGAATCATTCACTATCATTGTTCATATTCGTATATAATTGTTTATAATTCACTTTTCTCATTTCAATTTGATTGCTTTCCCTTGTTTTTGTAATTAGTTCTTTTATATTTTTTCTTAACTTCAGTCTTCCACATTATCAATAGATATTGCGAGCAAAGGATGAATTGGGAGACTTTGATCCTAAAGTAGAGAGAAATTTCAAGATAAGATGAAGAACACCAAGAGAACTTAGAAGACAAGCTCAAGTTGCTAGGCAGCAGATTAAAATGGTCAATCCTGATGCAAATAGACCCTTACAAGAGTTTTGTACCCACACGGCTATCGGATTGAACTCAGGGATAGTAGGCCAGTCGTTAATGCAAACAATTTCTAGCTAAACCCAGCCTTATTGCAATACTTGGACATAATCAATTTGGAGGATTATCCACAGAAGATCCAAATAAGCACTTGATCACATTCCTAGAGATATTGATACATTCAAATGCAATGATGCATCAAATGATGCGATTAGACTCAGATTATTTTCATTTTGTAGGATCTGGATGGCACCAAGAGGGGGATGAATTGGTGTATAAAAATTGTTACTCTCTTTTACTAAATCTATATGAGTTATGTTATATTAGTGGAAGCTTGCACAAGCAAATATAAACAAAACGAGAGAAGAGAGTAGAGAGGAAACAAACAAGCACACAAACACAAGGTTTGTTGACGAGGTTCGGCCGAACTCCAGGCCTACGTCCCCGCTCCGGTCTTCTCGCATTGAGATCTCCGGAGATCACTATTTCCTTCTTCAAGGGCGAAGGCTCCCTTACAACTTTTCCTTTCTTGCATGAGGACAAGGAGACAACCTCTTACAGAATCACTCAAGAATGCTTGGACCCTTCTATCCTGGATTCCTCACTCGAATCACAGAAGGGGA
>LTAE01002646.1:32222-42494 GCA_001647135.1 Pontederia paniculata | reverse complement strand
CCCCCCTCTTGGTGCCAAGTGATCCTACAAAAACAAGAACAAATTAATAGTGGAATTGAGCATCCACAACAAGCTTTTAGAATATCAAATAACACTTCAAGCAAATCTTGCAGCAACAAGACCACGTGCTTTATTAGGAAAACCTAAACCAATCCCAAAGGAGCAAGTTCTGGCTGTGACTTTGAGGAGTGGAAGAAATCTACCTAAAAGAGAGCAAGTTGAAGTGATTTCACCTGTTGTAGAAAAGATCCAGATGCCAGTTCAGCAATCATCTCAAATACTTGTGATAACTGACCAATCAGAACCCGTTCCCCAAAGCTCAAAACTAGCTCAAGCTGAAAAGACTACCAGCTACCAGCAACCTCTAGATAAGATTCTACCTTTTCCCAAAAAAATGCTGAAGGCCCACGAAGAGCAACAATTCACTAAGTTCATTGAAGTGTTGAAGAAGCTTCATATCAATTACCTTTTGTGGAACCTCTCCAACAAATGTCATCCTATGCTAAGTTCCTAAAAGATATTTTATTTAATAATAAAAGGATAGATGTCAAGGAAATAATAGTCTTAACTGAAAATGCCAGTGTAATCATCCTGAATAAATTGCCACCTTAACTGAAGGACCTTGGTAGTTTCTGTAGACCTCATGAGATTTTCCACCTACAAGTTAGAAGAGCACTTTGTGATTTGAGAGCTAATGTGAGTGTTATACCCTCTTTCATGTGTGATAAGCGGAATGTAGGTGAACCAAAGCCTACAAACATGGTGCTAAATTAGGTGACAAGTCTATCAAACACCCGAGAGGCATTCTTGAAAATATACCAATTAGAGTTGGGAAATTCTTTATCCCTGTTGATTTTGTAGTCTTGGACATGGAGGAAAACTTCAACACTCCCCTAATACTTGGAAAACCTTTCCTTGCCACCGCTGGTGCAATTATTGACGTGAAGAATGAGAAGTTGTAATTCCAAATTGGTGAAGACAAGATATAATTCAACTTATCTTAAACAATGAAGAAATCCATTGAAGAAGTCATCTAGGACTATGATCTAATTCAGAAAGTTGTATAGGAACTTTTAGTTGTAGCACACATGCAAAAGCTTGACCAGTCACTAAAAGCTTTTGATGATCATCACTCATAATGAGTGCATGTACATCTGCGGCTACTGAAACAAATGGAGTAGAAAGAATCAGGATATGGAAACAGTAATCAATCACATCCATCAACATGAGATGTCACAACCTTGAAGACTCGATCTGACAAAAAATAAGAAATCTCGTCTGAATCAAATCAAACGCAACTTGTACCGCGAGTCAAACTGAAGCCTCTTCCACCTACACTCAAATATGAGTTTCTTGAACCAGATTCTACCCTCCTTATCATTGTCAACTCAAAGCTGAAACTCTTCATGGGTAAGCTGAAATCATGATGGTCGTGCCCATTTGTCATTCATAAAGTGTTTGATCTTGGAGTGTTATAACTATTATTCGAAAAAGGACTAACATTCAAAGTGAACGAGCAACGATTAAAGTTATATCAGCCAGAGATAACAATACCAAATAAAGAACCAGTTGACCTAGACCCAGCCGACGAACCAACACCTTAGACACTGGGGTACTAGTCTAGTCAAGGACGTTAAATAATGACACTTACTAGGAGACAACCCAAATTAATACCTAATAAATATTCCTTCTTTCTTTTTGTTTTTGTTTGTGATCTTATCAAATGCATGGTTGTGAATTGAGTGGAGTAAGGGTGTGAGTCAACCAGAGAATACCTCAGAATTGAGTGGGAGATTCTAATGTTTTTTGCCACCCAAATCCCACTCTCCACATTTAAGACCATTACGACCAGCCAAAGGATGTCAATCGTACCACCACTGACCTCACCAAAACGACCACATACATTTTGTGCATATTAGATGACGAGATGAGTAAGCAGATGTACAACTACTACACCAACCAAAGTCATTATGGAGGTTTCTTCTCTCCATAGCTGCCACCATCACCACCACCGCCCATGTAGTAGTTTGGTCGTGTCTTTTCCCCTTTCTTTTAGTTCCATTTTGTTGCATTTTGTTTAATATTTTGCATTGCTTTATCACCTCCCTTGGCGAGGGCTTAAACATTGAGGACAATGTTGAGTCTAAGCTTGGGAGAGTTGCATTTCATTCATTTCATGTTTAGTTTGTTGTTGCATTATGTTATCAGTATATGCATCATTGTTTCATTTTGTGTGAGTTGTATGCATTAATTGAGTATGGGAAAAAAATGAAAAAAAATCCAAAAATATTGGGTCTCTCTATTAACCCTTGCTTAACTTCTAACTTTACTTAAGTATATATTCCAGAGCTGACTTGCATGATCTATGAAACTTGAGTGCCCTATTGTCAAATGTATCACAAGTATGTATTGGAGTATTAAATTCTATGGAATAAAGTTATGACTTTGTAGCCTACAAGTTCTTTTCAACTTTATTGTATTTGAGTCTATATTTTTACAACCTTTTTATTGAACATTTAAGTAGATGTTGAGCTTATTGAAAAAGAAAAAAATGTTGCAAGAAAAAAGTGTGAAAAACTGTTAAAAAAAGAGTTGAAAAAAATGAGAAGTGCAAAAATTCTAGAAAAAGCAAAAGCATGAAAAGGGTTGAGTAAATGTGTTATCCAAAACCTGGACGAGTTTGATCAAATAAACATGAGGGGTGCCTAACACCTATTGCCCTAAGGCCGTTTGGTCTAAGAGTCATTAGCGGAAAGCCCGCTAGATGGACGACCTTGTGCAAATTGTAGAAACATCTCTGTTAACTCAACTACCTAGTTCGACTTTCCATTCAAAACTTGGGAATGTTCGGGCAAATAAACCTATAGGGGACTCTTAAATCCTGGTAACCTCAAGCTATTTGGTCTCAGATCTATTGGTCGAAAGCTTGCTACATATACTTCCTTGTGCAACCCTGCTTGGAAGCTAGAACTTAGAAAAAAGTGAATAATTACATATATTGTTATTGTTTAATAATATAATCATAATTATACTTTTGCCTTCAACATTAATGCTGTGAATTGTTAGATTCTGTCTCTAAGCTATGATGAACTATGTTTATGAGTTAGAAACTCTTTGAAGCAGGAGGATGAACGAAGGTTATTGTTAGTGAGGAGCAGGAGTCTGAAGGTGCAAGAAGAGTTATTGGTCTGCTTGGTCGATATCATGATGGAATAGTTTCGAGCATTTTCTTTGGAATTTTTCTTGAAGACAAGCAAAACTTTAAGCTTGGGGTATTTGATGAGTCTTAAATTAGTCTTATTTTGCAGTGCATAGTCAGTGGAATTTTCATGCATTTTGTAGTCATATGCATCATTTTACCCTTGATTTTACTTCATTTTAATTTTTTAGAGTTACAGTATACATGAATGGTATTTTTTATGTGTCCAGGGCAGTTGACAGCATGGCGGAGAAATTCCATCGAAATCTAGGGTCAAAATAGTGTGAAATGATTAAGAAATCAGCAAACCATCATGGGTCGTGACATCAATGGGAGAATCGCAAAGCTTCTGTCACGACCGTGACATCAAAAGGATATTAATAGAGTTTCGGTCACAATCGTGACTCCCAAATCACGGGTCGTGACACCCTGAGGAAAAATATAAGTATTCGATCATGGTCATGACGTACAACTCACAGTCTGTGACACATCAAGGAAAATGAAGAGTATTCAGTCACGGTCTTGTCATCTTTGTCACGGGCCGTGATGCATTTGGAAACCCATAACCATTGTTCGGCCACGATCGTGATTCCCAGGTCATAGGGCCGTGATGCGTTAATAGGTCAATTATCACAACCATGAAAATTCTGTCACAAGGTGTGACATTGCCCGTTAAGATGCTTTGTTCAGTCACAATCATGACACTTTTTGTCATGAGCCATGACATTTGCGTGAAAAGTAAATTTTAATGATTTTAAGGCCGATTTAAGTTATTTTTAAGCGGTTTTGATTACATCTCAAATCATATTTTTTCTTGTACATATTCTATCGAGTCAAGGGCTTTTCTCACTTATAAATAACCATCAAAACATTCATTGGGGGAGGCTTCAAGCCTGGGAGAGCCTATACGAAGGAGAACAAAATGTTGTTGAATTCTAGAGATGAAGTGCTTCTTCTCCTATATTTTCAAAGGATGAACTCCCATATACTTATTTATATTTTGTTTTTGGAGATTTTCTCGTTAAAAGGGAAAACATGGGTAAAACCCATAATTTTTATATTGATTTCTTTTTGTATGTGTATGCCTTGCAAATTTTAATGCATTTCATGATTCTTTGATATTGTGAGTCTTTATTTGCATCCCGAATAGGAGTGACATGTTCATGATTTTCTTTGATTCCTGAAGTGATTTTTGAAACATTTATTCGAGTCATTGCATACCAAATCTGGGTAGCATCCTTGATAGAAATACCTTGAGTGTGAAGTTTGTGAGATTGACATCTTGGAGGAACGATCCATAACTTAGGAATTATATTTTAATGCATCTCAAAATTCTAATAGATTAGATTGACATCATGAATAGGAACAATAGAATACTAGATTTGAGATAGTTGGTGCATCTTGGATAGGACATCAGACCTTAGGTATATCCTAATCCTCTTAAGAATTGGTCGAAACTGATTTTGATTAATTAAAACCTAATTATTCCTTAATTACTCATACTGTTGCAATGCTTGACGTCATCCTATTTTCCGACACTTTATTGATAATAACTTAACAATATCTTTTTTTTTATCTTTTTTTTGTTAAATTTTTTTATCTAATAACCAACGTAGCCCTCTCATTAATATGGGATTAGACTAGGTTGGAATTTAATCCTCCTGGGAACGATAGATCAACCTATCATAATTATTACTTGATAACAACTAATGCACTTGCTAGCAAATTTTTTAGGCTATATTAGCATCATATCAAGAGTTTTTGCAACCAATTTTCGGGATGAAAATTATCCCATCAGTTGTTAAGGGATTCAATTAGAATAAAATAATTAATTTTGATGAGATACTATTAATATGGTTTATATATCATCAATTCATGTAGTTCTTGGATTAGTTGCCATTAAGAATTTGGATGTTGAGCAATTTGACATCATGGAAACTTTTCTTCATGATGATTTGGAAGAAGAAATTTACATGCAACAACCAGAAGGATTCCAAGTGCATGACAAGGAACATATGTTATATAAATTGTAGAAAAGTATGTCATCCTGATGCTCTCTAAAAAGTACCTCATTGGTAATATAAAAAGTTTGAGTCATTTATGATGTAACAAGAATACAATAATATAAATGCATATCATTATATCTTCGTGAAATATTTTTTACATGATGATTTCATTATTTTGTTGCTATATATTGATAACATGTTCATTATAGGTCATGATAAAAATAAGATTGATAAGTTGAAACGTTAGTTGATTCATTTTTTATGAAAATATTTAGGAGTAGCAAAGCACATCTTTGACATGAGGATCATTCATGACTGAGAACAATATTAAGTTATTGGTTATCCTAAGAGAAGTACATTGAGAAAGTCTCTGAGAGATTCAATATGAAGAATGCAAAAGTAGTTTCATGGACACATTCAAATCATTTAAAGTTGAGTTCTAGATAGTGTCAAACAAACAAAGTTAAGAAATAAAAGATGAAGAATGTACCATTTGCATGTATAGTTGATAGATGATGTCAGACATAGCATACATGCAGTTGATGTGGTCTATCAATTCCTATCAAATTTTAGTAGAGAGTATTGAGATGTAGTCAAGTGAATTCTCAGATCAGATATCCTTGAGGCACTCCTAAAGTTTACTTGTGTTCACTATAAGAATATTGGGCTTTAGCGATATACTGTTAGCGACAATTGTGTATGTCACTAAGTCAGATTAGCGATGACTTAGCGATAAAATAAAATAGTCTAATTTAATTTTTTTTTCGTGAAAAATTTATCAATGTTGGTGACACTGATCCAATATTGGATGGATATACTAATGCTGACATGACAAATGATATGCATAATAGAAAATCTATTTCTAGTTAATTGAGTACATTTGCAGGGGTAGCATATTCATGCCCATCCAAGTTATAGAAGTGCGTTGCACCGTCAACAGTTAAGGAAACATAGCAGCCACGGAAGCATATAAGAAACTTTTATGGATAAAACATTTAGAGGACTAAGGTATGAAGCAAATGAGTATCTTGTTAACTATGATAATCAGAGTGCTGAATATCTGAGTAAGTATTTAAGTTTTCATTCTAAGTTCAAGCATAATGATGTTCATTATCACTGGATTTTTGATGAGATCGAATACAAAAAGTTATATTTACTTTTTTAAAGGGAATAAGGAATATATGGAGCAGATTCAGCTCCACATATATGGACTACCATCAGATTCATAATGAAGGATTCAGATCAACACATGGGGCTCTTCATTTTAAATGAAGGTAATGATCTGAGCCCTTCATTATGAATCTGATGGCAGTCCATACATGTGGAGCTGAATCTGCTCCACATATTCCTTAATCTCTTTTTTAAAAGATCCATACTAATAAAAAAACATTAGATATGATGACTAAACTTCTACCTAAACGTAAGTCTAAATTTTGTAGGGAGTAAGTAGGTTTAGTGATGCCTTCCATAAATAAGAAGGAGACTTTGCTGGGATTTTATCCATGAGGGTCTCACAAGAAGAAATGTAAAAAAATTAAGAAATAGAGTTTGAGTCCATCTTTCCAGCAATCTTGAAAGAAATTGGAATAGATTTTGTGACGTGAGGTTGTGAGAAAAATAATTTTTTTTGAAGTCATTGCCGCTTAGTAAGCCATCATCATCGTGCAAAGCGTCCAAGAGGAAAGAGAGAAAATAGAGGAGAGAAAAAAAAGAATCTTCTGGGTTTGATGCGGAAATGAGTTTCGATCTATTCTCTATCTGGAGTCTTCTCATTGTTCTTTGATATTCAAGTGAGATCGTTCTGACACTTATCCCATTATTCGAAGACATTATTATGTGACATCCAATATTAGTTCTTGATGTTATTATTTTTGTGTTCCTCTGCGCATATCAAAGGAGAAAGTTTATATCTTATTATTATTTCATAGTGGAAAATTCGTTGTTGTTTCCAATAATTCTTTTCTCCTATATTGAAATATTTTCCATGTACATATTTTGTGTCTATGATCTAATTTAATTATTTTATATTATTGCCATAATCTCATTTACATTTATAACTAGGCTTGCAGAACAAAGTTCATGATCAAGAAAACACAATGATAAATTGTTAGAATAATTTGATAAATATTTTTATTTTGTGGTCTGATTACTAGAAAACTTTTTAAACATAACGAGAGTAAAATAAAATTAATTATGGGTCATCATAATTTGAATTTATTACCCAATGTTGTAGGTATACATGAATGAGTTTAATTCATTAGCTTATATGATCTCAATTAATTGACTTGACAGCAAATGTTAATTTCAAATAATTAATTTTTACTTTATGAATGTACAAAATTAAGTAGAACCATATATAAATTGATCCTTCCTTTGTACAGTAAATTTTGTGACAAAGGAGAGCGCCGAGAAGAATAAAACATTTGAGATCGTCATAAACTTCCTATTATGTTCCAATCATTATTTATTTATGATATATTATTTATTATGCTTAAGATGTTATATAATTATCTCATTTCATTATATTTATATATTTTTTTTATGTTCAATGTTTTTAAAGTGGCATTTTTCTCATGCTTTATGCCAAAATGCCATACCAAACAAAAATTTGTATTTGTATGTCATTATTATTAAGCCTATTCGAAACTAGATTTAACATAAAAAAAATCATTCATGACATATTAGGATATTGTTTGCACATTATGTTCAATTGATTAGCATCCACTAACTACTACTCCTAAAATATGTATATCATGTATGTTCAATACAAATCAATCACAACAAAACATATTATGAAATTAAATAAGATGTAACAATTACTTTCAAATCATTCGTTTATCATATTATGGGAATATAAAATCAATCAATTGAACATGTAACAATGACTTTCAAATACTATAACTATTTTTCACTATAAATTAAATAAGATGGAATTACATATGACACATAGATCGTCACATACCATGTTCTATTTTAATTCTTACTTTCATTTTTTTCTAAAGAATGACTGTCTTTCATGCCATTTTCCTTAAAAACAAAGGAAATAGTTTGTTTCCCAAATACATTAGTTCCCTTCCTTAAGTCATTTCAAATATGGAAATAAATATAAAATCCATTAATTATGTATCATATGTAGTAATTGTTACTTCTAGGTTTGGAGTGCTATACTAGCTCCCAATTAGCTTATTATTTTCAGCACTCACAATATTGTTAATATGGTATATGATCCCTGCCAACAAATGAATCCCCGTAAACATAGAAAATTTTAATATTTCTAAATGTTGAATAAATTTTCCACCAAACAAAGGAAATCATCTGTTCCCCATGTATTGAATTGATTACTTCCCTCGAGTCATTTCAAATACAGAAACAAAAATAAAGCTCATTATTATGTACCATAGTAATTGTTAATACTACTTTTGAAAGAGTGCTATAAAAGCCTTCCAATTAGCTTATTATTTTCAGCACTCATAATATTGTTTATATGGTATTAATATCCGTGCCAACATATGAATAGTAAATATGGAAAAGAAAATAGTACATTTGTCTAAATTGTCCAACATTTCTCTACTCTCATTACGTCACATCCAAATTTTTAATTTTTTTCTGTTATCGTGTTACAAAGTATGAGAAAAAATCTCAATAATGACAACACATTTTATAGAAATTAGAGTATATATTCAATAAATGATAAGACTTTTCCATTCGGAGCAATTTGAGCAAGAAATTAAAGTCACATGATTAAAATTGGAACCCCCCAAAATAAAATAATAAATATGATAAAAATAAAGGTGTAGTATCTTATAAAGATATCATTCTTTAATGATTGACTTCTATAAGTCAATTCCTATTATATCACAGAAAGTAAAAAAAAATCAGATAAAAAGATCTTAAAACAAAAAATACAAATCAAGGCCAATTAATAGTTAAGATAAAATAAAATATAAACTAGTCCCCAATCACTGATAATGATAGTTGATTAGTATCATTCACAACCAACTAAGGATTCTAATTTTTATGTTAAGATAAAGTTCAAATGTTTTGTTTTCAAGTAAAATCATATCTTCGTTTTAATTTTTTTATCTTCTCTTTTAGGCATCTTAAACAACAAAAAAGGTTATCAACATTAATTAATCAATGGTTAAAACAAATGCCAGAGTTGGTGGCCTGTACATTGCAGTGGTCCACAACTCAGCACCAGCAACAGTTACATTTCAGAATTATCAGCAAACAGCAGCTGCAAGTAGCAGTTAAATAACAAAGAACAGAAAACCAGAAAGACACACACCAAAAGGTAGTCATGAGGAGCAGATGAGGCACCGATCATTCACTTGTTCTTATTGACCTCTCTGTCAGAAGTCTGCAAAGATCTCTAGTTCCTGCAATCTGTGCAACAACAACTGCAAAGATCTGTTTATTATTCCTGCAATCTGTGCAGCAGCAAGAACAGTACCACCAGTCTCTTTCTGCAATCTGTGCAGGATCAAAATCATGCAAACAGAGCCACACATGGAGGAGGCGGCGGCAGAGAAGGATGTGGACAGAGGAAAGCAGCAGCAGCAGCAGCAAGTAGCGGCCATGGCTTCCTCCATCGTCTCCCAAGCCATCATCGTCCTGCTCCTCGCCTTCCCTCACTTGTCCCTTTCACCAGTACCGCCTGTAACGGATGCTACTTCCTCCTGTTCTCTCCTTGCTCTAGTGAGCTTTCTCCAGCAACTCCTCTCGGCTTCCTCTTCGTCGCAAGTTTCCATCAAGAAACGAAAGCATAGGGATGCAGAGGAGGAGGAGGAGGAGGAGGGGGAAGAGGACAGAGTTGATGGAGCCTGCGATGCTGTAGTCGCGCGGGCTCAGGCGGACCACTTCCGGCTCTCCTTCCGGATGTCGGCCGCCACCTTCGAGTGGCTCGCGTGCCTTCTCGACCCGCTCCTTGACTGCCGCCGGGGGCCCCCCGGCTGCTCCGCGCTCCAGGGACCCGCCCGCCTTGCAATCGGCCTCGCCCGCCTCGCCTCCGGCGAGCCCTATCCGGACCTCGCCGGCCGCTTTGGCGTCCCCGTCCCCGTCGCGATC